>CAEGAF010094885.1:0-34677 GCA_903067075.1 Micropoecilia bifurca | reverse complement strand
TTTACAAATATATAAAAACAAGAAGTAGACAATGAAATGTATAGTAATAAGAATGTACAAAATGGATGAAGTATGAATTTAGTAGTGCAACATTTTAAAGTGTCCGAGTGTAAAGTGCAAATACAGTGTCATTGGGGGGGGTTAGGGGTTGAAGTGACCAAGTTACTGTTAGGGACAGTGCAGTGAGAGAGTATGCTTTCTTAAAGAGATTAGGGTAGGTTTGTCTATACAAAACATGTTGATTACATTTTTTTGCACTCCATTTTGAGCCCCTTTCAGAATGAGCTGTTTTAGAGCCTCTTGTCACTTTAAATCCAAATAAGCTGCTACTGGCCACGCCCTCCAGCTCAATTTGAAAGTGGCTGCAAACAGATGCGCAATTATACACATCTGTTTGGAAAGCAGAAGTAGAGCAGCAGCAAGTGGATCCTAGATGGTAAGGGAACAACAAACCACTTCTTTTTCTTTTATAGCAGCCATTGTACAGCGCATACAACTGTAAAATCAGCTGACCAAACATCCTGGACCTCCACTTGGGTTGCTAGGTGACCAGCTGGGCTTTGCTGGGGTTGCTAGGTAACGCATTGGGCTTCTCTGGGGTTGCTAGGTGTTGGGTGCCTGCTGATTTGTAAAGATACATTCTGGAAGTTTTTGAAATGGCTCATTTCCCAGACATCAAAAAACATTAACTTATTGCTAAAAAATAGCAATAAGCTGTGTGGTTTTTTTAAGCACCTAGTAAGTTTATAAAAGCAGTAAAAACATCAAGATTGTATAAAACTTGATTTAAAAGAAAATACAGCAAATATAACAAGACTTGACATGAACTAACATGTAAGTACAAAAGTTAAAGGTAGTGGCTCATGCAACTAAAATATTTATACAAATTCTCTGCTTCATAAGTGCTTTTGCATAGTTTATGCATGAGTTGTATCAACCTGCCTGATGTTTTGAACTGTGCAAGTCAAGAAACAATTACCTGATTCACACATTGGCAATGGAAACACTTCTGACAAGTCTAAAATCTTATTATAAGCAGCTGTCACCTCTATCATACAATGAAACCACTTTTATTAAAGGTTGTAATGCAGTAATCATCTCTTACCAGTCCAAGCCTACACAAAAGTAAGATTTATATCAGAACAATCAAAACAACTACTGCAGTTGTGCAGATTTTCTGTAGGTCTTGGTGAAAATTACCATAAAAACAGCAAAGCCAGTACATTATTGTTTTGTTTTTGCTATTTTAGTATGAACTGTGTCTCACATAAGCCTGCTTTGATCTGGAATGGGATGACTGGTTGAAATCTGGCCATTTTAGATTAAATGAGCCGTGTCCAGAAACACTTAAATAATATCTAGATTAATATTTTTGTTATAGCAGTCTCTTTTTCTAAGTGAAAAGAATATAAATATTTATTATATGTCGTATGCCAAATCCACCTTGAGTGTTTGCTGCTGAATAGCTCTATTGTAGTGTTGGGATTTAGGTATGGGGACTGAAATAACTAAGAAAGAAAGCTGAATGTGTTCCTTTTCGTCCAATTCTGGGTTGATTTGCCGATATAAGGTTTAGAATATTATCCAGCTAAAATGCCTAAAGGAAATCAGTTTTTAATTTTCTTTTATATGCTCAGATTTTCATTTAAAATGTCTTTATGTTTTAAATAGTCCATTATAATGTGGATTTTACAAAATTGCAAGAAAAGTAGCGCTGCAGGTTATCCACTGTAACTAACAGGATATCTTCATCTGTTATTTCACCTCAGACCTATACTTCAGAAAAAAAACTATTCAGATATAAATATTATAAATGATAAAAAGGCTTCAGCTACATGTATTTTACATAAATTGTTCAAGGCGTGTGTGATTTTGTAAAATGACTTTCAAAAAGAAAGACTGAGTTTTTATTTATTCTTTACTTTGAGATTAAGTTACTGCAGTAAAGTAAGTAATAAAGTGTACTTACAATGCAGGGAAATAGTTAATTAACCAGCAGTGCCAGGACTAGGGCTCAACTATAAAGCCAAATATTTATTTGACTCCTGCAGCATCATTTCTCACCCTAGAGAAAAGCTGGTCCCAACCGCAGCATTAACAGCTAATCTAAAGAGCTACTGAGATTCAAAACCCTCAGGAAGGACAGACGCTAGCAAAATAATTTACATTGGACTTGTTAAATCAGATTGTGACTAATACTTTTGCACTCTCCATGTTTTATGCATTAGTTTCATAATGAATCCGACATATTGGTTCTGTGCTCTCTGAGTGACAGACACGCATAAATAATAGATGTTTTTTTCCCTCCGCAGTTGTCCTCCCCACCCTGGTCACATGATCCCCAAGTGTCTTGCCAACCTATAAGGCAACATCCCGCAGGGTGAAGGGGATAAACAGTGAAACTCCCTACTGAGATAAACCAGTTGCAGGAAGACTATTTACTCAACAGAACCCTGCTCTTACTCCACTGACAATAATCAATACAACATGACATACCTTTAGGCTCATGTTACATTTTACAAGCTCTGTTCAAACACCACAGGCAATGATGGGTATGTGTACTTTATTCGGAAGTGTAAGAAATTTGGAAATAAATGCACCTGTGTGCAGTAAAAGATTGTTTTCTAGGTGAAACTGATCAGGGTAAAAGGAACATTACACAGACATTTTAGTTGCAACAAATGAGATGCCAATTAAATATCCACAGCCTGAAAACATGAAAGAGCAGGTCATTAGAGACGATAGCGGCGAAGGAAAGGAAGTGACTCAGCACTTTAAACACTGCAGGGCAGACATTTCTGTTACAATAACAAAGAAAAATCCCTGCATTTAGTAAATAACACCAAACTGCTACACAAGAATGCCTCAAAGTATTAAACTGCTGAACTCACTACAGATTTCAGAAGCATTTGGCCTCATGATCAACATTTACTTCATACTGGTTTTCTGTCCATGCATTTCATTCAAGTGTCTGGAGGACTGAATCCCAGAATATCATCAACAATGTGTTTATTTCCAAAATCCAGTTCAAAAGTAGATTCACTGTGAGGTTTGTCTCAGGTTGGTTGCAGATTGGTTGCCTGGTTAATCAGTCACAGTGATAAGTCATTATTCAGTGTGAGCAGGTGCCAAGTCCTGCTGGAAAAAAAACCCACCTTTCAGGGGAGGGACATGTGAACAGTTCTAAAATGTCCAGGTAGACTTCTGCGCTGACTCTGGATTTGGTAAAACACAGAGGGACCAACAGCAGCAGATGACATGGATTCTTCAACAATCAATGAAGAGAAACTTCACACTTGATTTCAAGCACCTTGGGTTACGTTTCTCTCCACTCCGCCTCCAGACTCTGGGACCTTGATTTCCAACTAAAATGCTAAAATTGAATTTTATATGTTGTATCTGGTTCAGAAGTAGATTAACACAATAAATCCAAAACTGGTATTCCATGTGTTGGATATTTCAGTGTGTGTTAGCTGTTGTAACTTCTTTTTGGCAGCCACACTTTTTCATTCCACTAAACTTTCTATTAATGTGCAACATCCTGTGAGTAACCAGCTTCTCTAAATATTATATTTGTAAAAATACATGAATCTCCATTTTTTTTAAAGGAAAATATATTTCATGACATTAATTCAATTGGCATTTTTGGTCATTGATAAACCCTTGCATTCATTCTACGACTAAATATAAAGAAAACATACATAGATGGAAAACCTACATTTTTTCATTTTCTTGTGTGTCTCACCAGCTTACAGTATACTCTACAAAAGCCTCCACAGCTTGAGATGATACCTTATGTGCTCAGTTCAAATCAGTCCAGCAGTCTTCTTGAGTGAAAAAAAAATCCCCCTTCATTGTGCCTTTAAATAAATGTCTCACACACTCAGGGATACTTTTTCTTGACATAATAAGAACAGCTAGGTTACATAAAAAGCCTCTTGTGTAATGGATGTGTAACTTATCCAGCAGTCTGCAAGAAAGATGTGATATTATAAAAAAAAGTGCAGCTAACTCATCAATAACAAGTTTGATTACATGCAAACGTGCATAATTGCGTGTTTTTGTAGTGAGGAAATCAAATATTTCCCTGCCAGAGTATATTTTTGCTCTTGCATGGCCCTTTCTTTGTTTTCCTTCTTTTCACACCTTCAGGATCCCCCAATGAGGCTCTTTTTTTTTTTTTTTTTTTGAAAGATGCACAGCAATGTCCTTTGTACAGTCACTGACTCCCAATTAAACCCTAATCAGGTTGTTTTCATTAGCCTGCAGAGACCAATCACGGTAGCCTATTAACCACATCAGTCAAACCGATTAAAGGCTGCATACATGTATTCCTCCCATAGATCTGGAGTGATCTAAACACCGTGAACAGCTTCTCACCTCCTCCCTGGGACTGACCGCTGCCTCCTCCTGGACCGTGGCTGTGCTGCTCTCACCGGCCTCTGGAGCCGATGCTGGGGACATGATGACAGCGACACAGCAGCCGGAGCATGGATCTCCTCGGTGGGATGGGTCTTTTCCAACGCAGGGCGAAACATCAATACCCGGAGACCCCCAACTCTCCCCCCGTCATCTAACCCGTCCCAGTCCGTCCGGAGCCAGAGGGCAAGGGTTGGGGGAGATGCAGCATCCCCTGCCTCTGCGTTTCCCTTCTTTTCTTTCCTTCTTTCCGCTTTGTTTGAAAAGGAATCCGATCCAAAAGGCCGAGCAGGAAAAGCAGTGCGAGGAAAAGGAAGGGCAAACGCGGCGCGCAAAAGTCAGCGTCTCTCCGTTGCTGACGGCGGAGCCACGGTGAAAAGTGTGATGCGGGACAAAGAGGCGAGACGGTGGGACACGTGTGAGCCGCCAGCCCGACAGTACAACGTAAATAAAAACACGGAGGAGCGCGGAGAGGCGCTGCTGCGCAGGGAACCACCCTCTGCACACGCACTGGCTGAGAGGTACAGACACCAGCCTTATAGGCTTAAAGATGAAACCCAGTAGTGTTGTGTTGTTGCTTTTGTTTGTTTGTTTTTTTTGCACTAAAAAAAATGTGCACTGACAAAAACACACAAAGCTGGGTTATGACATGTTGACTTCTCCAGCAGGATCACTAGATACACTTTTTTTTAAAGTGCACTGAAAGAGAAATAAATCACATATTTTGCATATTTGAGTTGATGACGTCACAAGAGGAAGAGAAAAAAACAGTAACTCTTGACAGGTTTCTGCAAAGATTCTGAATGAATGAGTTGCAAGTTAAACAGTACCTGACATTTAAAGTTTTACAAGTAATGCATTCAAAACCATTAAAAAAAAAACCCTTCTTATCCAACATCTACAATCTAAATTGTAGTAACAAAAGTGGCTTACCAGCAACAACAATTCACTAGCTTTTTGTAAATAAAATAAAAGTCGAAGCTAAAATGTATCTACAACAGCAGATGAACAATCTTAATTCTCCAGGATGGTGTAAAAAATGCAGAGTAAACTGCCATAAATTATAATTGACGCAACCTGGTGCTGGAAAATGCTGAAAAACTGAGAATGAAACTTAACATTGCTTGTGGTTGACTGCGGCTCAGTGGGTAGAGAAGATGTTTTGTAATCCAAAAGCTGTGGGTTTGATTATACTTACCTCCTGCCACATGTTGATGTTCCGCTGGGCAAAAACACAAGCTTTCCTTTATGAGTCTCTCTGTTTCAACTAGGAGGAAGGAGGCTGAGAAATCTCACAGAAAACAAGCACAAATAACGTAAACAGGGAGTGAAAATCCCAAAAATAAATTAGAAGCGGCAACCTGATTCATTATTGGCTGGTGTGTTCTGATGTTGTAATGTAAATTAAAATACAGCCGATTTTAATTTTTGCTAAACATATACAGTAACACGGTTTACACAGATTTGTTGATAATCCAGTAGTTTCATTGTGAGAATACTGCTTACAGCAAAATTACAGAATGGTTGCATTAATTACAACAGTATGTGGGGGGCAAACACTTTTTTCTCAATTTTTCATAAACATAGTATTTTATACTCCTTAAATGACAACAGGCTCAGCCACATTTATCTTAGTGTTTGTACACTTCACATAAAACATGCCAGAAAAAAACTCTGTTTCTCAGAACTATTTTGACTCTTATTCTAAAAAAAAATAATCGTTATGTATTTTGATTAAAAACATTGCCAACTAATATTATCTCCTCATTCTTTACAGCTTACAAAAAACTGAATTATCCATATAAAACCACTGCAGCCTGAGCTGAAAGAAATTCGTACTTCTTTTGGTTTTATGTAACACCGCGACAATAGAGACACCATAATCTGTTTTTGCCGTGTTGAGAAGGAGAAAAACAACGACAATAGGGAGATTAAGCACATATGAAAAAAAATTATTTTCTTCCTTCTGTTTACATAAAAATCCTTTCACCACAGTCATCCACGGCACACAGCCCCGTTTCTTTCGCAACACTTACAGTTTGGACATTGGACCGGACGGCTGACACAAGGAGGAGCAAGTAAACATGACAGTGGATGACATGAAAGCAGTTGGAAGCTCCTGAGTAATAAAAATGTTCCTCTTGCATTTTCCGGCAGTCAGATTGTTTTATGGACTGCATCTCTGGTTAATCTGGTCCTCTGAGAGCAGAGCAGCAGCTGTGGAAGTGGGCCCTCTAAAGGTCGAGCCACGGCAGCAAAAAGGAAAAGAGCAAGATGAGATAGGCTACAATTCACTTAGTGTTTGTGGTGTCAGATATCAATGCTCTGACATGAAACAATGATTAGTTTCTCCATGCAGATTTGCACAGAAACATGATGTACATTTCACTACATGATCCTGTGAAATAACAACAAGGTCATGGTAAAATTACCACATTGTTGATGTGCATCTTTGTTCACTACAACTAGGGCTGTAGTGATACAATAATCTCACGATACAATACAATACACAATATTCTGCCCACGGTACAATATATATTGCGATATTCCGCAAACGATACAATTCAATACACTTTTGGGATTTTCTGAAAGATTTTAGAGGGACAGAGTGATTTTGGTAATATTTTGTGACTGTTATAAAGTTGGATTGAATTAATTTAACTGAAAACTGATTAAAAGCACCAACTACACAATACCTGCTCTGGTTGGACACAGACTTAAAGTCGACAGCTGGACAAAATGAATCAAAAAAGTGGTGAGAAAACATGTTTCTTTTAATTGAAACAGTACAAACTGTAGCTTACATGCATTTGTAAAGTAAATAAAGTGAACCAGGTTCCTGCTCTGAATAGTTTGATACCTTTAAAACCTTAACATCTGAAGGAATCACTCTAAGCCTGATGACCTGGTGCGAAGCAAGCAATGAGTGAGAAAGGTGACAGTTGGATGTTACGATACTTGCAGATGAAGATCAACTTTTTTTCTAGGAAAGAAAATATCAATATATATCGCGATATTGATATTATTATAAAGCCCTAAATACAACATGGTGATATTTACATTGAAATGCTCAGTTTTTGCTTGTTTGTAGAAAAGTAACTTTGTGTCTAATGGAAAGTGTATCTGTGGCTTTGCAGCAACCAGTGACAGGCAAAGGGCTACTTCCTGTTTTATGCTTTTAAAAATAACACATTTCCATAAAGAGGTGCTATAATTACACTGCATCAAAACTGAGCTTCACTAATTACATTTATTTAGTCTAAACACAAACATCACTAGAAGGAGTTTGGTCAGCAATTTCCATGGAGTAAATGCGAGTGTGTTGTCACATTATTTGTCTTTTCTGCAGGCTTATTGAGGATATTTCTTACACTCTGCCACATTTTAAGAATCTGATTTAAAATGTTCCTCCACTGGGAGGTGTATTACTCTGTTTAGTAACTTTTGTTAAAACATTTGAATACTAGTGGTGGCGGCTCCTGACATGGCCACCAGAATTAACCAGCAAAAACAAACTGGTTTTCACCTGAGAAAATGTGCCCTTCCAGTGTCAGTCCCAGCAAATAGTCGCATATTCCAGCTTACAAATTATAGCTCTACAGTAAACAACCAACAAAAGACTACCCTTTAGTGATCATGGTGTCCTTTCATGTCATGCAGGTCAGTCCATGGTTTGAATTATAGGCAGGCTTTGGAAACAGGATGCTAAAACTAAAATTTTATTTACCTAAACGCATTTTTCTAATGCTTTATTACATGTGCTGTCAATAGAGAGTAGATGCACCCATGTGCTGAGTGGGTGCCCCCTGTTTGCTGCTCAGAATAGAACGATCACGATGTGTTTGCTGTCAACCACACTGCCCACGTCTGGTGAGGCTTAAGTTATCCTGTGACACTTTTGCTTCTTTTAGCTGAGGTGTTTGAGCGAACCTTTACCTATGCGCATCTGAATCGAGATACTGAATTGCTACATATGTTAAAATCTTCAAATAGGCTTATTTGAGATGTAAAAAAAAGAAAGAAAATATCATAATGTATATAACTGCCTGTTTTAATAGTACAAATATCAAATATGCTTCAATGTACATTATTGTGCACAGTCTTCCTTCGTGCCACTCTTGCCCATCAGCTACAGCTAATCTAAATAGCGCTCCTCAATTGGTTGCTTTGCAAATGCCAGTCGATAGTGTGTCAAGTAGCATTGCTCCTACCTTTACCATTTGCATTTTGTTTAAAATAGTTTAGTTTGCACACACAAAAAATTGTGAAAATACACGAGTCAGTAGTGTCTGAGTCGTGTTTCTGAGGGGCCACTGGTTAAGCTTCATAAGTAAATGTGCAAATAGACGGGGGTCAGCTGTATTTATAAATTATAACACAAAAACAAACTATATTAGGCTAACTTACCTCAACAAAAAAGAATAACATTCCAAGTTAGAGATCTGATCTAAAACCTCTTGTATGTCCAGCTGAAATTTGTTGTAATTTGCTACAATTTGTACCAGTCCCCTTCTCTCAGAACAATAAAACATTTTCCCCACTGTCTCTTGAATTGATTGAAAACAAAAGTCACATTTCCCCGTTGCTACGTACGGAGCCCTCCGGGGGACATGGGACATTTTTTTTCTTTAGTATCTGTGTCTGGTTATTGTTTTATTCTATATAAACTCTAGAGCGGCAGACAGGAAGTAGACTAGACCTGCTACTTAAAACACCTGTTACTTGATACTCTTCATAGTCGAAAGCTTCGACTCTCCCAGCTTTAATTTTGAAATCCGTTTGCATTTCCGCCTTGAGAACGTTGGCCGCTGCTTGCTGTTCCGTGTGTGCGCGCGCCTGCTTGCTGTAGCTGTGTGTGCGCACGCGCGCGAGCGTTAGCTAGAGTGTCTATTGCCGCACGCGCACTGGGGATTCCCCCGGTTGACAAAAACAGCTCTTCCAATTCTCGCCTTTCATTGCTCATATGCTCTCCGCCTCGAGCTCACGCTGTTACCGGATATCTAGTCGGCAGCAGAGCCGTTTCACCACTCTTCGCTTGTGTGTGTGTGTGTTTTTTAAGCCCTTTTTCGTCGCGTTTGGAGTAACGTGTCATGGTTTAATACTTTTTATCTGACAAAAGCAAACAGTCTCGTAGTTTTGAAGGGTTTGTTACTGCAAGGGGAAGTACTTTATATCGGTTAGTGGAATGAGACTTAGCGGCTCGTTTCTCTGTTCTCATAAAGGAGCGGAGGTAGCCTGTCCGGGTTTCACCACCGAGCAGCCAGCGGCTACAACACCCGCTAGAAAACTGTAAATCATCCGGGAAGAAAGGAGGCTGTGGGGGGGGGGGGGAGAAACCCACGGAGGACACCAGCGTTCACCATGTCCCGCGACGGCTGTGGCAAAGAGGACCTGCAGGAGGACATCCGCATGGACTCCGGCATTGAGTCTTACAGCTCCATAGTCACTTCAGAGGAGCCCCGGGAACCGAGCAGCGACTTCAGCGGGCCGAGGGACAAGTTTTCCGCCGGGGAGGAGCGCCTGGACTCAGCCTACACGTCCTCGTCCATCACGGTGGAGAGCCTGTCGGACATCGTGGAGGGTTTCACCATCTCCAGCAGCGGGGATGTGCAAGCTAAGATGCCTGAACTTTCTGAACAGGAGAATTTACTCACGACTATTACGGAAGATGGAGACACGTAGGTTTTTTTTTTCTTCCTTTTTCCATCAATATCTCCACTTTCTGTAGAAGTACTCTTAAAATTGTCGAATTTGAATGTATTTATCTAAAGTAAGCCGGTTCCTAGTAGTAAAATCAAACTCTTTATATCTTGAATAAATGTAGTTTTGAGTATGCATTGCAAATATTTTCTTATGTAAAAAAAACAGTTACTGACTTCTTACATTCTTTTTCACTTAGAACAAATTTATTCTAATTTGCATTTCTTTTTCTTTTTTTTGCTGGAGCAAAAAGTCCCTATAGAACTAGAATAACAGAGTAGATGCTTTTATTTCATCTGAGAACCTGAAACAGCCATATAAGGGCAAGTGGCATTTCTTTCATTACTGTGAGTCTAAAGGCTTGGTTTTCCCATGATAACTGGTGCTGAAGGGGATTTCAAAGTGTGAACATGGAGGCTTTTATTGAACTTTGTCCATGTCATGAATATGGCCAGTCTGCTGGGAGGCGTCAGTCAGAAAACAGAAGTGAAACAGATAGGCCTGGACTTCCCCTGCATCACAGACAGAGCACATGTTGCAGAGGTCGCTCAAATCTTGGTTTACATTAGAGAAAACTTGTTTGACAGGACAGGACAGTATCTACATGCATGTATGAGATTTTTTTCTCCCCCTCTTAAATCACATTTTAACTTTATTTTTGCGTATTTTCATCCAGAGCATGTTTCTTTAAAGAAAGAAAAAAATAAATTTTGACAGAGCAGCGTTTTTAAGTTCTCGGTTTGACTTGGTGAAACCTCACCTGTTTTGTACCAAATCTAGACACCTCAACCTCCATATATAGCCTCAGTAGACCTTTTAACGTGTGAACCACTCATCCGGTGTCACCTTTGCCACTCAGGTGTGTTTCGACTACAAATGACAGACTTTTTCAAAAGAGTCCT
Source organism: Micropoecilia bifurca (assembly GCA_903067075.1). Taxonomy (NCBI): domain Eukaryota; kingdom Metazoa; phylum Chordata; class Actinopteri; order Cyprinodontiformes; family Poeciliidae; genus Micropoecilia; species Micropoecilia bifurca. The sequence goes on along the minus strand of CAEGAF010094885.1, from coordinate 23,656 downwards.
GCAACCAATGCAGCCCAGTGAGTGATGCAGTCGCAGAATTGCGGAAACTGCTGTTGTGTCTCTGACCTCTTTTGATTTCCGTTTGCTGATTGCCAGAGCCATATTGTTTCATTCTCGCACCCTAACTATAGATACCTGCTGGGAACAGGGAGAAACACCTGAAGCGCATCACATTGGGCTATTTACCCTGATAGAGAAGCATGTAAACTCTAGTTTTCCCCTGTGGGATTCTTTAAGGTCTTATTCATTCAAGACTTACCCAAACCAGGAAGTCCCTTTCATGCCAAATTGCTAATAGGGCTCTATTTGAGGCACATTGACTAGTCTGCAAACATTTGAATGAGTCTGTTCATTCAAGGGTACTTCCAGATAATCTTAACTTTATCTGTCGGCATTAATGTTATATTGCAAATGTGCAAGAACAGGTTTGGAAACTTTAAATTTTCCCAGGTAACTTTTAATTTGTTTTCAGAGTTTTGCTTTCTCATTCATGTATTTTCCCCCAAAATTATTCAGCAACGTTCCATAATTATCTCAGAAAAGATTTTTTTAATAGTATTTGTTAGATTACTGTAATTCAGTTCAAGACAAAATAAATAAACCTCAGCCTGTACTAGCTCAAATTTAGCATCTCTGCTTAAAACGGAAAAATCTGAGTAAAAAAAATAACTTGCTTGTTTCAAAAGATGTTTTTTAACCAATTACACAAAACTGAATGTGTTAAAGTGGTCTTTTTGGAAAAATATTGAATATCAAAGTGTTTTAGAACACACACTATATAGAGTGATTAGCTTTATTAAAGGTTTGAACACTTTGCAACGTTTTAAGAAATATTTTGAATTGTATAGCAAACTAAGCTATATTTTTTTACTGTCTCATAAAATGCTTTTTCATTCAACTTGGAATAAATGCACTAGTAGCATGTGTTAAATGTAAAATAAACATATAATTGTTAATTTTCTGAACATTTTCTCTCTGATTATATTTTTTGCAATTTGTGGAACAGGATTAGTGTTTTAGCTTAGTGTCTTTACGTCTCACCACGTTGTCTGACGGGTAACTTGAGAAAGTTGACATTTTTGCATGCCTCTCTCAGCGCAGAAAAGCTGAATGAGTTTTCTGTGCAGCAACATATTGTGGGAACTTTTGATCCCACTCTGTCTGCCTCTGAATGGGAGTCCGACTTCTGACATTTAGTCTGAAGCGAGAACCGTCAGACTTTGACATCACACTGCGGTAACACTTCATCTCAGAGTGCAATGTTTTGACGGCTCTGAATTAGTGTGCGCTTTCTTGAATTTGCACACTTGCACACGTAAAACGTGGAGACCAGGCCTCCCTCTGAAAATGCTGGGATGTTTCTCCGGAGAGGCCCTCGTTGTGTTGTTCTCGGTCGGTCTAAATTAAGCACCAAAGCGCTGTTCCATTTCCTGCTTTGTGCTTGCATTTGTTTGCTACAACTTCCCACGCAGGCCTTGAGGTTAGAGTGCTTTTGCTTTGTTTTGCCGTTCACGTTGACGGAAACATTTCCCAAAATCATACCGTAATCTCGCAGGTTGAAATCACTATCCTCCTTTTGCAGTATCGACCTGATGCAAAATGTTCTTGAGAATTTTCTCTGTGTTGCACAACATCCCAATCACTCAGTTTTGCCATACGGCCCACTGAGTGTTACTCTCTAGAGATGAGTACTGAGGAAAATTGTGATGCAACATTTTGTTGAAGTGCTGACTTTTTGCCTACCCACTTGATGTTACAGCGAAATATTGCTCAATGTGACATTTTTCTTTTTAACATAATAACTTCGTCTTTGTGTCTCTCCTTCAGACTCCTCCACCTAGCCATCATCCATGAGGATATACTAATCTCTCAAGAGTTGATACAGCTGTTCCCAAAAGAAGCCCTGGACATCCAGAACAATTTATATCAGGTTGGTCGATCAGCAAATGGCAGCTTCCGCTAGGAATTTTCTCCCCAGTGTTGCTTCCTCATTTCCAGTACCTTGAATGCAGAAGCAGAGGTAATATTTCTATCTGTGTACTTCCAGAGAAGTTTTCTTCCTCCTTATGTGCAGCCCGTCCCCTCTTGGGAAAGTCACTGTGGGTGGCTCCAGCATTAGCTCATAAGGGACTTCGAATGGAAACTCCCCTCCTCTACCTTGAGTAGAAATAGAACCGCAGGGAGCTGGTTGGAGTGTATCCTTGTGTGGATGTGGGTGGAGGGATTGTTCCAGGCCTTCAGGAAGTGGGATCTAGAGCCTCAAACGTGGAGCAAGCTGACAAGAGCTGTCAGTTGGAAACATTTGAAAATAAAGAGTCAGCACTTCGTACGTTGACTCAGTTTGCGCCGCACTCCTCAGTTGCATAATTTCCTCTCAACAGTCATTATAAGACAGAGAGAAATTACGCTAGAGTCGGCATGCAGAGATCCAGCCACGTACAAAAGGTTTTGTTTTTGAAGTGTATGCGTACTTAAGGTTTTCTGCAAATTCTGTGTAAATACAAAGGAGGGAGGCTCATCATTTACTGCATTTGCTTTAACCTCCGTGGGCCAGAAAGCTGCACAGCAGGAATTCTTGTTTGATTTGGAATGAATGCTAGACTCTCACTTTCTCAGCTGGAACTGCTTCTTTCTTTTCGTTTTTTTTGCGGTTGTCTTTGATGAGGTGTGTAAACAGGTACAGGCCTGCTCTGTCGTGGGTTTAAGGCATTCTTTGGAAATCTTGGTAGCAGACACACTCAAGCTGTTTAAATTTGGATGTTGGAAATCAACAGACTCGATATTCGAGAAGGTGCAACCAGGAAATATTCTGTTTTTGTTCTTTGTGGATGAAAAAAAAATAGCAACGCCCCAAACAAATGCTGATATACTAACTTTTTTTTCTAAGTGCTATATCCTAAAAACAAAAATAAGGGAAGCAGTGGAAAAAGTTTTTTCTACCGTTTCATGCTTTAGTTATTTTTATTACTAACAGAGAACATGTTGTATGCATGAGAGAGTAGTTGCTGCACATGGTTTTATTACTTTAAAACAAAGAACAGAGTGTTACTGCCATCTCAATATGTGTACTGCTGAAAACTTTGAGATTCCCAAAAGACTGCTGACGGTACCAAACCAACACGCTCAAAATGCGATAAAACCTCAAAAGAATGAAACAGAATTCCCTGCATTTCTTTTAGTCTTCCTGTTATTTGCTAAAAGTCTTGCTCTCTCCCTCTCTCAAGCAGCCACAAAAGTGTCTTTACTGTTGGCTATGGTCAAAGTTGGGCAGCAACTAGTTGCATTTTTTTGTAACTTTTTGAAAAAGAATTACTTGTATAAGTATTTTTACTACATTGCACATTTTGCTTTTACTTCAGTATTTTATCTTGAAGTATTTCTACTCTTATTTGAGTAGAATTTCTGGATGCTCCACCCACTGCGAGTAGCTTCCCTGAATAAAGAACAAGATTGTTTTAACTTAAAAAAAAACCTATTGTGTTAAGTTTTATATTGAAAGAAAGGAAATTGTAAAACAGTTTCTTTTGCCTGATTTTATTTTATTATTTTTTACATGAACTATTTTGATTTTTAAAAACCAAAATTTGTAACTTTGTATTTTTGTCTGAAGATGTAATTTTTACATTTCAAATTATTGATGTTTGATTAGTTACTCAACATCTGAGTAGCGTTTTTACCAAATACTTTTATTCTCTTACTTTGAGCCATTTCTTAGACATCTACTTTTTACTTTTACTCGAGTAAAAATATGTTGAAGCACAGCTGCTCCTACCCGAGTAAAATCTTTTGGCTACTCTACCCACCACTGGCTCTGGTGCCTTCGCTGATCAATATTGATACCTTGTAGCATCTCAACTAAATCTAAGATACTAAGAGACAAATGTGTTTTTAACTCCATCCTTGTTTGCTGGTGATGCTCAGAGCCCGCTGCACCTGGCCACCTACCTGAACCTGAAGCATGTGGTGATGACCCTGATGAAGAAGGGGGCCAGCCTGGAGCTGCAGGACCAGGACGGGAACACGCCGCTCCATGTGGCGTGTCAGCACGGGCAGCTAGAGTGTGTGACAGAAATGACCAGAGACCTTCCTCCGAGCTCGCTGGCACCGGTTCTGCAGACCCAGAACTGGAGAGGTAAGGCTCTTGTGCTGTTTATGTGTAATTTTATGTCTCCTTCTCTGAAAACTGCATGTTTTGTGTTTTTAATGGGGACTGGATCATATTTGGAAGTAGCTTCAAGAAATTTTAGCGCAATATTTTAAACGCGTAATCAATCCAAAATAAAATCTGTTAATTTTCTTGTTAGTCGTCACTTACTGTTGTTTTACGCCTCATACTGAATGCTTTAAATAAGTGGGTTTCCTCCTTGCAGGTCTTACCTGTCTTCACCTGTCAGCGCTGAACAAGCAGCATCAGATCATGAAGCTCCTGATGAAAAAAAAAGCAGATCTTAACATCCAGGTTAGTCTGCGAATTTGTGATGCAACATGTGTTTTTCTGCAATTCAGTGTTTGAAGTTGGTGTGAAACTAACAAATTATTAATTAGTGCTCGTCCACCTGCAGGAAACTGTCACCAAATCCCCAGTGATGTTTGCAAATATTGTACATGGATAGTAAACCGGGTGACAAAATGGCTTTTAGAGCCGTATAAAAACCGTGAATTCTCCTGATAATATTTGTCCCATTTGTCAGCTTGTGCCGCCTTGTTTACTGCGTGTTAGCGTACTTTGTGTTCCCGTTTATAAATCTGCTGCACCTGTCCTATGTTGATAGTGATACGAGCTGAGCTCAGGGCTTCCTGCAGAATTCAGGGAGACATAATTAGATTTGAGATATGATTAGGCTGGCCGCCTGCCGCTCTTAACTTTCTATTGATGGAAGGGAACATGGCTGTTGATCTTAGAACCACCACAGACATTCCTTTCGGTTTAAATCACTGTCCCAATATGCCGCTCTGTCTCACATTCAGAAACTAACTAAAACTGTTACATAAGCTGTCATTTCTAGACTCGTCCTTCTTCATTTCAAGCAGCTTTTCACGATTTAAACCGCTGTTTTGATTTAGTTTGCTAATTTCACCCCACGCAGGAGGGAACCGCCGGCAAAACGGCTCTCCACCTCGCCGTCGAGCTGCACGACATGGCGTCGGTGAAGCTGCTGCTTAAGGAGGGGGCCAACGTGGACGCGCCCATGTTTAACGGCTGCACGCCGCTGCACCTCGCCGTAGGCAGGCAGGATGCGCAAATCGCCGACCTCCTCTGCCAGTTCGGCGCCGACAAAATGCTGCGAAACATGGAAGACGAGACGGCGCTGGATCTGGCCGACGGAAACAACGATGTAAGCAACGATGCTGATTGTTTTTGGGAATGTTGAAAGTAATAGGAACCGGAATTTAAAGTTTAGGTTTCGTTTTTGCGACATGTATGTCAGAGATTTGTCTGAAAACACTCACCAGGTGACAGGAAGACCTTTTTGGGGTATTTAATGTAGTGGTTAAAATACCCCAAAACAAGTTGTGTTAAATTAAACCTTTTAATTTGATGGAGGGAAATCATGTTATTGACAGTCATATCAATTCTTATAACATAAATGTAACTTGATTGCTTTTTTAAATTGAACTTTTCTTTCTTTAAATCATCAGAAAACTTTTCGTTTGTATTTTATGACTTCCTTTATTGGTTGGAAATGTCTACATGTATTTAAATCAGCTATTTGTAGATAAAAAATTTTATTAGTGGCGATGATAATTGCGGAGTTTGCTGCAAATCTCTGAATCTGGTGCAGTTTTTGCATGTTAACTCTGAAGCTCTAAGATCATTTAGTACTAAACACAAAATATTCCTCTTAAGTCCCAGGATCTTTGTTCTTTCAGTTTGTAAAATTCCAAGGTTACCTTTTAATTCTTTATTTGTTCGCATATTTGCTTTCATTTCATTTAATTCTCTTTATCTTTAAATCTGAAAGCCTCAGCCACTCTAGCAAAGAGGTATTTATATGTCATGTTAAGTTACCTCATCTCGGGTTTTTTGGATATTGCACAACTTTTCTAAGCCTTCAAATTGACAGAAGACAGAAGAAATGTCTCAAGTTTTGCACAGGGTGATGAGTGAGATGGTTTGCAGACAAACTTCCAAGCAAACGTGACAACAAAGTCGGAGTCATAAAAACTACATAGGGTCAAGAAAAACAAAGAGTCCCACAGATATCTGATCCCAGCATCGTGGGCATCTAGGATTACGAGAAGAGGCCGATTACACAGGCGGCTGAAATTTATACACCATCTAAAACATTTTAGCACCTATATATACTGAAGATTTAGTACTTCTGTGTTTTTACTTTTTTGTCAAAAACTACATGTCTTTTGGGGGAGAAAAAAAAGGCGATTAATCTCAGTTGAGGTTATTTTGACACTTGTTTCTGTTTTTCTTCTAGATTCTGGCGCTGTTTCCATTTGATGACATCCAGATCTCCGGAAGGTCGGTGGTGACGTTTTGAACACTGCCAGACGATGGAGTGTAGCACACCTGGAGCCTGAATGCAGCTGGAACTTTTTGATTTAAATAATTAAAGTTTTTTTTTAACTAAGTTGTTTATAAAATAGTGGCTTTATACGTAGTTGACTCTAATATCTAGTGAGAAATGTGCACCATATTAATCTGCTCTTCTGATGGGAAATGGAGCGATTCCGCTTAAACTGAACGCTGATTTACAAAAACAGGATCAGGATGTGTTGTTCTCAACTTCAAAATGTGCCCTGATGCAAGTGCCAAACTATCGACGTAGGTGACCCCGAAAATGCTACCTCTTCTACACATGGAAATTGTTTTAGTTGCATTCATTTTAGAGACAGTCTGTGCATATGAAATGATGAAAGCCTTTCATGTTTGGTTTAGAGAATGCATTCTTAAACAGATGATATTTTGGTTTCCTTTAAATTGAAAAATGTATCTTTCTGCAAACTAATCGCACCCCTGCTTATGACAGCAAACGGATAGCCAGTATAAAAATGTAATATATTAAAAATAAAACGCAGCTTAATTTTTCTTTTTTTTTTTTTAAGATTTGCTGCTTTGTGATGTAGGACATTATCTATTTATCTCTTCTTGTACTCTTTGTCTGCAGGAAGCTGCAGATGTTCCTTTGCATGTAATTACACTGGCCTCTCTTGCTGCAACGAGCAGTTCATTTATTTTGTAATAAAAGTTAAAACAACATTTGCACGTGCGTGTTCTTTTTCTGGGAAAAAGGAAGTTTTAATTTTCATTAATGTGTTTTGGCACCGCTTTTTGTTGGTGCACACCCTAACCTGAATTAGCTGCTCTGCGGTGGAAAGTCCAGGTTTGCTCAAGTATCCTTAAAACCGATTCAGGCATGCAAGCAAGAGCCTGTGTGAAAAATAGAGTGGAGATTATTTAAAGACCAAAGCTCACTTTTAGTTATACAAAACATGCACTTTGGGCCAACTTTTATGATTGTGCTCGGTTTGCACGGTTTACCCTCATGACAAAGTTCTTTTTTTCGTTTCCTGTCACCTGCCCCTGCAAGGTGTAACTCTTGTTTTACTGTAAGTGTCTTCTTCCTTATTGCATTTACAATACAATGAACACAGGGCGGTTGGAAATTCCACCCCACTGGATCTCATTTGTAAACATGCTGGCAGCAAAACTGGTTCGCGGGGAGGGTTTTTGATACAAAGACTCTTGCATGTGATGATACCCAGGTAATTGGTGTTGTAAGCAGGATCGTGCGCAGAAATTCTGGTAAATTCAGAGCAGTGCAAAAATGATTATACGTGTGTAAACAGCTGGAACACGGTGTTATGCAACTGTACCTACTTCCCTATTCAACTGTGACCTGGGAAACTCTAAAGCTATTTGTGTTTTGTGTCTCTGTTGGTCATTCTGGTAAAGACCTGCAGGGAAGAGGCTCTAAGCATTGTGCGGTTTTCTATAGAAAGCATGGCAAAAAAAGAGAAATAATCTAGCTTTACTCAGAAGTTCAGGAATTTTGCTAGAGAATATTTTGTTTGCTGCACCAAACGCTTCAGTTTATACAGCTACTAACGTGAAAGGATGTTTGACCAATTCTCAAATATTTGCAATAAAAATCTCCACAAGTAATGAATTTAGTGTGTAATTTGTTTCAAGCCACACATAATTTAATGCTGTACTGCATGCTGCTGGAGCTAATAGTTATATTGTGCAGAACTTTCATAGCTCTAAAGATATTACAGATAAAATAAAGCCACATTAAAATATGCAGAGAATTCAACTTACCAATTCAAATTACCGATTAAAAAAAATTAAACACCTTTTGATCTTTTTCACATTTTTTTACATTTCAGTCCTAAATTTTAATGTTTTTTTGTGATATGCCAACACAAAATAGTGCACAATTTTCCAGTATAAAGAGAAAGATGAAAGAGAGAAGGATTTACAGTTTCCCATTAATGTTTTGCAAAAAATGTGAAAAATATAAAGGGTTGTGAATACTGTTTGGAAGGGACCTTAAACCTGAAATTGCTCTCTGGTATCTTGTACATTGCTGCTGATGTCACCGTTTATTAAGAACCAAGGGATCAGTTTTACTGAGCAAAATAACTTTTGATGGGCAGGAATGCCAAAGTATTGAATTTTGAGCAAACTGTGGTACAAAACACATAAGTCTGACTCTTTGTATTTGATATTCCAGGTTAGCTCAGTGAGGCTTTCTGATTTGCAGTGGAAAAATCTGCCACTTCACTAGGTCACTGTTGAGTAATCCTACCTATACCCTTCTTTATCTCCTCCTACTGTTTGACCTCTCTACCTTCTGTGCACCACCCTCAATATTCTCTTTTAATTTGCTCCATGGAAAATGTTCAGCTGCGAGCTCTACTGAGGTGTATGCAGTCGTACATGAAGCTGTAACCTTAGGAGGTGTAAAACCCCTGCTGAGCATAACAGAAAAGTCTCACTCAGACAGGAAGACAGTGCGTGAAGAGAAATAAGATATGAAGATCTTATAGATCTCTTCACTCATGAATAAACAGAATATGTAATATAAACAAAGGTGATGTATATCGTGTTAAATTTGTCTGAAAGGTTGGATTCAATGACATTCCGGTGTTGTTTACCCCCCCCTTCTGTAACTTGTGGATAAAGAAATGAAATAAATGTCAAACCAGAAATAAATGTCAAACCAACAAAACAAAGGTAAACTAAATCTAAAACTAAGATGAATGGAGCTGTTGATACTTTAAAACCTGCCAGAGGCTGCATAGACTTGAAACTGGGGCATAAGTTCATCTTCCTGTATGACAACAACATCAAGCGCACAACCACAGATACGATGGAACAGTTGAAGTCAAAGCATCTTGACATTTTAAAATGCTTCAGTAAAAGTGTGGCGAGACTTCAAAAGTGTTGTCTTTCTATCCCTTAGCATCCATCCAATTGTATTGAACTTGGGCTATTTCACAGAGAATAAGGAACAACAATTTAAATTGATAGACATGAAAAGCTTACAGTTATCCTCTCAATGACTTGCGACTATAATTTCACTAAAATACATTTCTAAAAAAGGTATCGAGTGAAAGTAGTACCTGTCACAGGTATCAAACTCCAGTCCTCAAGGGCTGGTGTCCTGCAGTGTTTAGATGTGCCACATGTACAAAACACTGGAATGAAATGACTTGATTACCTCCTTTTTGTGTAGTTATGTATTCCAGAGCTTTGCTAATGACCTAATTATTCTATTCAGGTGTGGTGCAGCAGAGGCACATCTAAAAGTTGCAGGACACCGGGCCTCGAGGACTAGGACACCCCTGAACATACTCTGAACTTTTCAGATTGGTTATTGTAAGCAAACATTCAAAAAAGACTGTGCCCATTAGCTACTTGGTACTTATCTACCCCAGTAACCAACACTAACATTTCTAATTTTAACAGTTAGTTCCAGGAGTACTTAATAGCTACTGTTAATGACTTTATTGATATATATTTGGGGGGTTTTTTGTTTGCTTTGGTGTTGTTTCCTCATTTGTTGCCTTTTGACCGATGCTTTGATTTGATGGGATTTTGGGGGGACAAGGTTGCTAGGCGACAAACTTCTGACAGTAACTGATGGTTGGCTGTTTTGGACATAGTGCAGAGAATGAGTGAGCATATGAATCACGGTTGAGGGGTAACTAAGGAATAGTCCAATTAAGGTCCAGACAATCAATTAACTAGCACTTGGTTGATGAGGGAACAAGGTTTAGATGAGTGAATTGTATTTATTGAGCGTCATGTTTATGTTTCGACATGAAATGGTGTTAATATTTGATTAACTGTCAAACAGTTGAACTAGTTGGAATACGTTTTAGTTCATTTGTAATATAGAAATGTTATAGTTAATTAAATACATGTATTGTAAATTTAACAATATTACATAAAGTAAGGTTTATAGGTTAAGGTAAAAGGTTAGAACCACTAAGAGTTACTAATGGTATTTTATTTGTATGTTTGTAGCTCTTACGGTGTGTTCATGTACAAAGGCTGTTGAATAAAGAACCATCAGTTAAAGAGACCATCTTTTCAACCGGGACTACAGCAATTGAAAACGATGCACTCCATGCACAGCTTGTGTCTTTTTGTGTAACGCATGAGGAGACAGAGCATGAATACATGGACATGAGAGCTGCAGTGCATTGTTTGGAAATGGTCTGACACAATCTCCGTCACTCTTGCATATTCAAGAGCGACGAGGTGATTATTTGATTTGTTAATTTCTGGGGAACAAAATTCAGCTCAAACCGTTGAACAGAATCAACCGGTGGACATTTCTCAACAAAACAGGTCAGACATAAGAGACCCAGTGCTTTGCTTGGAAATGGTCCAACAACCTCTGGGAAGACGATTCAGAAATCAGATTTTTACTTTTGCAAAATTTACTAACTATAAATTTCTTCTGTCTAAGCAGATAAGCAGTATTGTAAAAGAGATTATATTGTATAAAGAATAAATAATCTGGTGTTAAGAGATGAGCATTTTTTTCTGTTAAACTGCCACAACGTGTAAATCAGATTTTTACTTTTGTGTTCAATATCTGTTTTATAATACATTTTACCAAGAATGACAAAAAAATGTTTCACTTTTCTGAGAAATTCATCAACTGCACAATTCAAACAAGTAGATAGCAGTGTAGATAAGTAATGTTTCAAAAGAGCAGAAGAAATCTTATGTTTTTTTCAACAATAATATTTGTTAATTTGTTGCTGAGACGAGAGCATTTTCTGGTAACCAAGTGCCATGAAGAAAACATCTGATTTTTACTTGTACAAAATATTCCAACTATAAATTTCTTGTGTCTGAGGCGCAGTTAAGCAGTATTTCAAAATAGCTTATGTTTTATAAAAAATGATTAATTTGGTGTTGCAATATGAGCATTTTTTTCTGTTAACGAATTGCCCCAAACTGTAGATCTAATTTTTACTTTTGTGCCGAATTTCTGTTTTATTGTATATTTACCACCAATGACAAAACTTTTTTTTCTCGCTTCAAAATTCACCAACTGCACAATTGCTATTGTAGTTAGCAGCGTAAGATAAATGTTTCAAAAGAGCAGAAGAAATCTTATGTTTTTTCAACAATAACAATATTTGTTGCTAATCTGTTGCTATGAGACGAGTTTTTTCTGGTAACCAAATGCCACGAAGTAAACGTTCAATTTTTACTTTTGCAAAATTTACCAACTGTATATTTCTTGTGAATAAGCAGTACTTCAAAATACCTTATGGTCAAACTATAACACTACTTGTTAATAATTTGATGTGAAGAGATGAGGATTTTTCTCATAGTAACGAACTGCCACAAAGTATAAATCTGATTTTTACTTTTGTGTTGAATGTCTGTTAAATAACATATTTACCACCAATGACAAAAAAACCATCTTCACTTTTCTGAAAAATTAACCAACTACACAGTTATTGTTGAGATGTATCAGATAAGCAGTATTTCAAAAGAGATTGTTTTATAATCAGTATTACTTGTTAATAATTTTGTGGTAAGAAATGAGCGTTTTTATTCTCGCAAAGAACTGTAACAAAGTATAAATCATACTTTTACTTTGGCGTTGAATGTTGAATGGCAGCATTTTGGCTAACATTAGCTCATTTTAGCTTATACGTACAGTGTTTACGCAGTTGACTTTTCACCGTCTCACTGCTTCGCGGATTTTCTGTATGCAGTTTTTCCACACAGTGCATTGTGTTCTGCGTCCTGATTGGCCAAACAGTCTCCGCGCTTCTTCTCCATCTCCCAATAACGTTACGCCATTTAAATATACTAATACAGCTACAGCTTGGTCATTAAGGAGATGAAAACTGAAACTTTGAATGGCTGCTGGAAAAATCTGTGGCCAGAGGCAGAACAAAAGATCCATCGCTCTGTCGTAGATACAGCTGTGAATGTCGCAAGACAGCTTGGAGAGACGGATTTTCAGTCAGATAGCCATACGCTGTCAGGATAGCATACATGCTGTGAGTACGCATGCCCGCGCATGCGCATTAAGAAGTCCGACCGTTGGAGGAGTTGTCAGTTTAGCATACGCAACAAGTTATGACGAAGATAAGTAATTAAATTGTTTATAATATGAGAAGTAGATAGATATACAGGCGTTGTCGTGGTTTCAAAGTGTATTTAAAGCGGGATCCAGCTGCAGCTGCAGTCAACTACAACACAAGCCGTGTAAAACTCATTAACCTACTTAACCGCTAAGTCAGATTGTCATATAACTGTTGATAACAAAGTGTATGATGATCTATGTCCTGATTCTATGTTGCTGATTAAATAAAATCATATGGTAATAACAGCATATACATGTCTGAGCTAAGCTATGACTATCTGACAACATATGCTGATCTGACAGAACAACGGCTTTAATGACATGACTCCGGATAACATTATTGCCCTGATTGATGAACACGCACATCCGCTGATCTGAAAACAGGTTTTGTTCTTTGGTTTCAGTGTGGAGTATTAGTTATGCTGTATAATAATCGTAAAAAATAAATAAAGGTAACTACTTCACGGATTTCGCCTATCACAAGTTCTTTTCAGAATGCAACACCCGCGACAAACGAGGGTTCACTGTACACTAATTTTAACATAGTGAATGGAGAAGGTCCATGTTGCTCAACATGCTTGTGACTCTCCACATGCTAATGAGTACACTGTAGCATTGATGCTAATTTTTAGCATCAGAACGCTGAGTTCCAACCGACAGGCGCACTTTGACAGGCCCTGTTTAAATTTCTTCATACATTTTCTAGTTATACATCTCATATTCTGTCAGCTCTAATGACTGCACAACAATATTTTGTGACTTTTGGCCCCCAAAATGATAAAAACAATTAAAAAATGATAAAAGTCTAACTTCTTCCTTTGTATTAACATAGACCTTCTGGTAAATGCTCGAAAGCTTCCAACCACACTGAATAAACTCGCCACAATCACTTACCCCAACTCCATCTCCCAGCCCTGTTTGTGAGCTGTGGCTTCTGTGCATTCATTCATCCAATTCATTGGAAGTTCTGTCAAATTCCCCGTCTAATGGTCAATTAAACAAAGAAAGAAAAGCATCTTTTAGAATGCAGTGATATCAACCCAATAAACTATTGCAAATGCCTTGACAGATTGTCACCCATTCACTTCAAGTGGAGCAATAACTTTGCTTGGATACAGGCGACACGTTTTTATTACATTTTGACATTTATTTAAAAAAAACAAACTGCATTTCAGTACAGTCGAATAAAGGAAGAAAGGCATAATGTAGCGCCTCCATAGCTGGAGATAACCAAACAGTGGGAGTGCACTTGTCTAAGATACGTGTGGGATCTTGTGGATTTCAGAGTGGGAGTGCTACATCGAGCCAGCAGACTCGTCGGCCTCCAAAGCAGGGTTGTTGGTGGATGTGGCTATAATTTTGTTCTGGTGGGTTGCTTGACCTTCTTATATAAACTAAAGTTACATAAAAAAAAATTCTGTCATTTTTCAGTCGTTTTGTAAGAATTTAGCAGTTAACCTCTGTGAGCTACGTCCTAAAATTAGCATGCCTGTGCTAGCAGTGACAGTGCCAGGCCTTTTCTTGTTAATACATGTATTGAAATAATTACTCTCCAACAAGAATGCTTAAATAAGCACAAATTATAAGCTGTTTATTTATTGTTTTGAGAAAACCAGGACCTACTTTGGATTAGCTTCAAAAGGTCAAGTCAGGATTAAGGCCTCACAGTGGAAGTGAGAAGCTTCTAGCTAATTAAAAATATTTAGATGTCAAGCGCAGAAGTATTGCACTGCAGTCCACCACAAAATAATGAGTTGTAGTATTTCATGAGCTTTTGGCATAAATGCTACTTTAAAACTTTTAGAGGTTTTAATCAGTCAGTATCTTTCCTGCAGAAAATAGCTGATCTTTATCTTAGCATAGGCTATATACAGAAAAGTCTTTAATTTATGTACACAGAAGAGCCACATGATCCGTGGTGTGTAACATTGATCCAACATGTTAAACACAAAACGACAAACCTACTCACACCAGTCCAAATAAACCAGCTGATTGACAAATAATACATGGTAAAAATCAAGGACAACGTTTGTTTTGGACATCTCATAAACTTTGCAGTGAATAAGTGAATCTGGATAAACTCAACATGCTGTTGTGATAATGGACTCTAGACAACCACAGTCTTTTATTGTTAAAAGTGCTTGCTTCCTTCAAGTTTTCTGCAGTTGTTCCGCTCCAGGTTTTCATATCATCCAACAAATGTTGATTTAAACCAAATTAAATACAAACAGCTATTTTTAAATGTTGATTTCAATTATTAAGAGAAGCAAGCTATCTAAACCAGCATTGCTCGGTATGAAAGTTTAAGTCTTTTTCTTGTTTAACCATGAATTAACTAAACAAACTTACCATTTCTGGAAAGCTAGGTTAAATTTCAAGCCGTTGGCGCTAAAGTTAACAAATATTCTCTCATGCTGTGGATATAGTTAAAACCTGAAGCACTAAATCTAGACTTCTGTCAGGTAAAAAAGATGCCAACTCAGAAGCCGGTAAGGAAATTAACTACTTCCTGCTGAAAGCAAGAAATTTACAGGTCGTAACCTCTGACCTGAAACCACACATCAAAAATCTGAATGAGCCGAATACCGTATGGAGAAAAAAAAAGACAAAACTTTCCTGATGATTCCTGCAATAGAATCATGAATCAAATTTGATATCATGCAGGTCATTAAAGAGATTTTTTTTTAATTCAGGAACACAAAAGTAAAACTGCTTTTACATTAAATGGTTGAAATGTACGTATTAACTAGACTTTTATCTCTTTAAATGAATTTCCCTTTATTTCAGGCATCAGCCGCCTGTATAGCGTTAGGGATGAAATTCAAGTAGAACTTCCGTGGAGATTTTTGTTGTTTACAGTTGGAACCCTGCAGGCGACCGCTCAGCAGCCGGTCCAGTTCCTGCCCTCCCCACTCAGCAACAGTGCGGACTATTCCTGGGGCCCCGGGGCCTTCATGGCCATGCTGGCGCCAACCATGCCAGGGTAGCTCCTGTTCCTTCTCATTCCATCCGGCCCAAAGGGGGACCCAGACCTGCGCAGCCCCCCCAGGGGCCCCAAAAGGGGACTGGGGCTTGCTGCCCTTCCTCCGGCCACGCCCAGCCGCTTCACCTTGTCCAACAGGTTGAGGTTGTGGACGGCCACGCTGACGTCCGTTTGGCTCTCGCAGTCCCTCGCTCTCTGCCGGCCTCTCGTTCCAGTCACCTCCTTCAGGATGGAGCGCGCCGGCTTGGATGCCAGGAAGTTGTCGTACGACGGGCTCTTAAAGTCGAAGCCCTCGGAGGTCGTGGCGGCCGAGGCGCCAGGCCTTGTCGGGGAGTTTGGAGGCGTGGCGGGTCGCAGGTGTTCGGCGTTGGATGCCCTGTTGGGGGCGATGGAGGTGCTGAACAGAACTCCTCCGGTGCCTTGGCTGTACTCCAAGCCCTGGCTCTGGTGGTACATGGCCGCTGAGATCCCCCTCTCCTGCAGGAGGCGCACTAACCCCAGGGAAGTGCTGGTGGTGCGTGTTCCATCTCTACACAAACAGGACCAAGAAATTTTTTTTTTTTTTACATATAAACTAATTTTTTAATCAAAACTGATTAATGTGAAATACTTTGAAAAAAAGCGTGGATCTTTTTATGTTGTTACAACCAGAAACCTAAATGAATTTTATTTAGATATTTTGTTATATATAGTCACACAAAGTGAAAAGAAAATGTTTCTAAATTTATTTGACCCATTTATTATTTTAAAACCTAAAATCTCATTTGTACAGGCTTAATTTAATCGGATGTTATGTTTGATTTGCTTTTCCTATGTGATTTTTGGTGCTGTACAAATAAAATTCTACTTACTTTCTTACTTACAGAACAATATATTTTTAAAAAATCTCCTTGATAATGTGGCTATGTATGCAGGGCCGAAGCGATTAATCATATTAATAGAGACAAATCGATTGTTGAAATAATCGTCAGCCAATTTAGCAATCAATTAATCGTTACAGAAGCCACACACTCAAAAAAATGTCATTTGCTGAATGGATAAAATACTCAGAGTAGTAATTAAGACAAAACTGGACAAAAGATAAATACGTTTTAGATTTAAGACAAAATGAACAGATTTGTCTGTAAATCTGTTCTACCCAAAATTTCTTGTTTTAGCTTCACTCAATTCAAATTCTGTAAAGAAAAAATCTATTAGGTACTTTTTGCCTGTGAATTATTAATTGGTTAATAAAAAGTATAGATATAAAAAAATCATTAATCAAAATTAGCTGAACACTGTACTGTAAACTGTGTTAATGTCAAGTCGAGCAGAAAGGTTTGAGCTTTTCATATGTTGATGTTACAAGTATTTTATTCAGTTGCAGAGGCCTTAGAGAGATCCATAAAAACATTTTCTTGTTTTTATGGATTTGTTCTTAAACAAACTTCTGCTCTCAAAATCTGGATTATTACTGAATTTAAGTGAGTTCTGGAGCAATTGTTTTCACTGTATTTTATTGACGGGTATCAAAGTAAAGTGGGAGTAAAATGTGTACCATGATTAAATGTCAAAAGCCTGTATGGCTTTCTCTCCACCTTACATTTTCATATAACTTTGCGTTGCTCTGTCATGTTGCAAAAAAGTGTCACTCAGTTTATTTAATATTTATAGAATAAATACTGGCAGCCTATCCATAAAAAATAACTGTGTAGTTTGTTTTTATATTAATTATATGAAATTTTAATTATTTATTAGTTGCATTTTACTTATTTCAGCAAAAATACTATCAAATCAAAATTGCTAAACATATTTTACCACACATTTTTGCACAAGGAATTGTGCCGCAGAAATATAAAGTCAATAATTTTTACTTAAACTAGTCGTTCTTAAGATCTGTTCAGTTATATTAATTTTAACTTAGTTGCCACAATATTTTTTCAAGTAGACAATTGTCACTTTTCTGAGACGCAGTTTAATTTGAAACAGTTTCAGCCTTGCCTGAGGTTGGTGGATGATTCAGAGGGCCTGAGGCTGAGCCTGCGTGGCGTGCAGGGCGTGGTGGCAGGCGTTCCCCACAGGCTGCTGGTCATCACACAGGAAGTCGACGTGGAGACGGGGTTTTGACTAGCAGGAACAACAGCAAACAGACCAACTTAAAAATCAGCGACTTCACTGGCATTTAAGAGCCCGCGCTGAAGCCAAACAGCAAAAAGAGCCAAACAGTGAGCATTCACATGCATTATTGAGCAACTAAATGTTGGTTATTCATAACAGAAAGCAGAAACAGCTGGGTAGTGTGCTTAAACTGTATTTAACGTGTCAGTTCAGTAAATAAAATACATAATTTGAACAAGACAAGGGAACCATTGTCTGGATCATTATTAGGACATTACGGTTGTTCTGGCAGAACAGGAAAACCGTGGTTAAGTCTGAAGTTATTTATACCCCTGCCAGTTTTATGTGCAAACTAGAACATTTCTGAAGAAATTTAAACGGGGCCTGCCAAAGTCTGCTTGTTGGTTGGAACCCAGTGTTCTGATGCTGTGTTCCAACCGACGGACAACCAAAATTATTTGGGTGATGAGCACCCGTTACCAAACAATTATGCTAACTTGATGCTAAAAATGTATGCTAATTTTTAGCAGCAAATTGGCATTTTTTTTAGCATTGATGCTAATATTTTATCATTGATACTACCGAGTACAATGTACAATGTACGTATGAGTCACACATCAGAGTTTGGACTCAATCTCAGCTGCTGAATCTCTGAAGTTAGAACTCGTTGGCTGAAAAACATATAGGGGTGAAAGTAAGGGGGTGCGGTAGGGTACTGTGTACCATTTCATATTGTTTCTGAACTCTTCGTGCTTTACTAAAGCAGGGGCGCAATATGTCGATCCCGGCATTAGGTGACAAACTGGATGCCGCCAGGATGCTGAAACCAGCACGTCCTCCTCTGACTGGCTTATCAAAATATTCATAACTTTATTTTTAAAAATGTCAACAAAACATTTTCAAACTAATGATTGATTTTAAATGGGTTGGCCCCCCCTTATCTTCGGGACCATTTAAATTTCCGGTCTGTGTCCAGAACCCTTCGATCAAATAATCAGTTATTACTGATAGTTCCTCGGATTCGACTTGCTGCTCCTGTTTTATGGAATAACTTACCTTTCCAGATTAGATCTGCCCACAGCCTGGATCATTTTAAATCGCTTCTTAAAACTCATTTTTACTCTTTGGAATTTAATTGATGTATTGTTTTGTGCTGTTTTGTCATTTGTGTTGTCGTTCTTGTACAGAACTTTGGTGCAGTTTTATACCTGTTTTAAAGTGCTATATAAATAAATTTGACATTGACCCAACAAAAAAATGTAATCTCAGTGATTATTATTTCTACAAGTTGTTGTGCAATTCGGTGCGTTTCAGTTCCATTACCAAAATAGCTAGCAGAGCAGGAGTTTAAAATTAACTAATCAACCACTGCTGTGTTCAGGGAGCTTACTAATGATGGCAAAATAAAGATCAAGTCTGCAAACCTGATATTGTAACGGACTGAATGTTATGTTTTTAACGTAATCTCTGGCCAGCTAGGGGAGCGCATGAGGTTGCCATGGCAACGGGTGTGCTTAAATGACAAGAGAGACGGAGAGTAAAAAGGTGCGGGTGGTTTAGAGTTGATCACCTGTTCGGGTTGTTTTACCTTTGTTTACCTTTGCTGTGGCTCTTTACAGCCACTGCAGAAGCTGCTCAGAATTCTGATTAAAGTCAGATTTCTGAGATTAAAGTCTGAATTCTGACTTTAAACTCAGAAAGTCAGAATTCTGACTTTAAACTCAGAATTTTTTCAACCTTTAGTCCTGTGGGACCTGTGGGACTAGGGAGTCCCATAGACTCTCTAAGCAGACGGAAGCAGGCCGAGAGACCAAGCGGACTCCATATGAAGCCCTGGAGGTTCACTTCTTTAGTTAGAAGTACCGTCTTCCAATACCTTAGAGTGCCTGTTTGATACATTTCCAGAAGTGTATTGCAGACGCCTCCAATCACATGTCTGAATGTATGTGGCTCCTTCTGTGGCAGATCTGAAACCGATTGTGGGCTTCCTCATCAGATGGCTCCTGGCTTTTCTGTTCCACTAAGTCCTTATTTTCCTGCTGCAGGGCGGCGTTTTCCTCCTTCAGTGTGGTGTTTTCTTTCTCCCAGACAGTAGTTTTCCTATGCAGAACCTTCCTTTCCTGCCTCAGGTTGGAGACTTTCTCTGCATAAACTTTGTTTTCCCCCTCCAAGATGAAGTTTACCTGCTCATAGACAGAGTTTTCATTCTTCAGGGTGGTGTTTCTCTCCTCCAGGGTGGTGGTGTTTGTTTCCAGAGCCTGGCTTTGCTGCCTCAGGTCGGAGTTTTCCTGGACATCAACTGTGTTATCAGTCTCCAAGAGGTAGTTCACCTGCTCGAGGACAGAGTTTTCCTCCTCCAGGGCGGTGTTTTTCTCCTCCAGAGTGTTGGTTTTCAATGTAATGTTGATGTTCTCCTGCACCAGAGCCCTGAATTTCTTCTTCAATTTCCTTATCATAGTCAATGTTTCTCTTCTCCATTGCAGTTTTTATCTTTTCCAGCATGGCGTTATCCTCTTCTAAGGATATGTTCATGTCCACCAGCTTTTTAAATTCTTCATCTTTCTCCTGAAGAAGCTTGTTTTTTTCAAATGCCGCTTGTTCTAGGTTTAGAACTTCAATTTTTAACTCCTCATTTGCTTTAATTAATGAGCAAGTCTCAAAGGACATCCTGCCAACTTCTTCAAAGATGTCATGAAGCCTCCGTCTTTCTCTTCCTAACATCTGATGTGCGTTTTCTTCCTCGGAATCTGAAAACGAAGTCTTACTGCTCTGACTCATTGTTAATTCTTTGTTTGGACAAATCGTTTTCAAAGCAAGCAAAAAAAAAAATGGAATACTTTGAAGGAGAAATACAAGGTAGGGTACCTAGTAGGCTATGAATGAAATATCTTCCTAAGTTTTATTTTTTTGTCCAATTTGCTGCACTTTGTTCAAACATAATTTAATCTGACCTTTTGCCTAGTTTGAGATGTTGAAAAAGTCTACATTTTAATAATTCTTTATATTCTTTCATGTAAGCATGTGTTTTACAAACAGAAAATACTTTATTACTTTGATTTTGTTCCTATGTTTTTTAGAATATTAGAGACCCCCCTACTGGAAAAGGGGTAGAGTCTAGAGTCTGGTACTGCAACTGCTGCCACCTGGCAGTGGCACAATCTTATGGATGCAGCACTGCAGGGGCAGCACTCAATCAGTCCACCTCTAACAGTGGCTGCAAACCTGACTCCCACTTCAGGTGGCACAGTTACAAACCAGCCCTCTGTCCCTGGTCACAGTAGTAACCAGGGACTTCCCTCCAGGAAGAGTGGAGGGGAAGAAAAGAACCAGGTCCACTGAGGCTGTCCTCAAATTTTTGAAAGAGCAGGCAGAGAGAGATGAGGAGGAACATAAAGAGGCAGTCGCAAGAGAGAAAGAAAGAAAGAAAGAGAGAGGGCAGCTACAGCAAGGGCTGATAAACACCTTGCATTGTTTGAGAAGCTAATTAACAAATTTTAAATAAAACTCACTACACACAGGATTTGTATTTGGTATATTTGTTTAATTATGTTAAATTAAATTTTTCATAAAGCTTATCTTTAAATTCCTCTGACAATCAAAATTGGATAGATTTAATATTTGAACTATATACAGTATCATACAGTATTGTGAAACAGAAAAGGCTTAAATGTAATCATGTTCATTGAGAAAAGCAGGCTGTGCTGCAGGAGCAGAGTTGAGCCGCAAGTCTGGCTCGAAAGCGGCTGCCAGACAATTCTGCATTTGTATAAATGACTTCCTCTCCACCATCATCATCTTCTGAACCTTCTTCCACATCATTTTCGGCCAGAATGTCATCTGCTGCTACACAGATGTGTAGAATGCAGTGTAAGAGCCATATGAATGAAATGAATGATTATTGAGGTGACAGAAGCACACAGCTTTGACACTTGGGTGGTGGGTGTGTAGAGGTGGGCGTGGCTGTCACTGAAGGTATGAATGGGAGCCATACTGGCTGCTGGCTTATTATGTTTGAGGAAGCGGGTGCACCGGGGTGGACATACATTTTAGCTTTGCCGCACATCTGTGCAGCAACAACTTTGGGAGCAAAGAGGTCGGATCTCAAGTGCCCACCGTGTCTTCAGCATTCCAAAGGTACGTTCTATGATGGTTCTGGCTTTGCATGGTGCCTGTTTTATCACTGTTCCACTCTGCCTGAATAGAAACAGAAATAAAAAGACCTAAGCCACAGGACTTCATAATTCAGTTAGCTGTGAGGTTTTTGATTTTAAAAACAGAAAACAAACAACATGTACTTACTGTCCACAGGCTGTCGATATGGAATCATAATGCAGACTGGATGCTGCAGACAGGAGTATCCTCCATTTCCCAAAAGAAAGAAACCAGCTGGTGGGTTAAGGGTTTGCTTGAACATTGGGGACCTTTGCAGGACCATTGCATCATGTACTGAACCACTGTTGCCTATGTACACATCTAGAAAGTTACCCCTTCCATCGCAAATTCCCTGCAAGACGATGGATGGAAAAAGTTTCCTATTTATACAGGACTTTCTGTGGTTCGGCTGGAGGAAGGATCCAGATGTGGCATCCATCGATTGCACCAGCAGCTAAACGGAACACCTCATGTCCACCAAGGCCTGCAAACCCAGCTCCAATGTTTTCCACTTCTTCCTCTTTTTGGAAATGAATGATCTTGTGGAGGATGGTCATCATTTCCTCAACTACCTTGTGCACAGTTCTGCAAACAGTTGATGTTGGCATCGAGAAGATGCTAGCAGTCACCCTGTATGATGCTCCGCAGGCTAGCCGATAAATGGTCACAAGTATTTCTATTTCATGGCTCCATCCGTGATCTTTTTTATGGAGTAATAGATTAATAAGATGGTTAATGCTGGGCCTAGAAAGCCTGAATGCTGGTTTTAAATCGGCATTAGAAAAAAATAATTCTAATGCCAGCGTATTATTTACCACGGCATACTGATGGGCTTTTCTTTGTCCCTGTGAAAAAAAGAAATAAGAGGATATATGACCAACATCATATGGTATTTTCAAGAAAGTTCATTAATATGATGAAAATCTCACAAATATAATTGGTTTTGATTTCAAAACTGTCTATTGTTTCTTACTACCACCATTTTTTAATCTAAATCCAGAGAAATTGTTATAAAATGTTGGTAACACTTTATTTGAAGGGGTGTGCATAAGAATGATATGATACTGTCATGAACATGAAGTCTTTATGAATGTTTATGACAGTTGTTATTCTGTGAATAATGACAATTTTAATGCAAATTTGCTCTAAAAGTTGCATTGAAAGTCCATTAAAAAGGCCAACTTTGCATTAAATTATCATAATTTACAAAATCATGCAAAGTTGGGATTTTTAATGGACATTCAATGCAAATTTTAGAGCAACTTTGCATTAAAAGTGTCATTATTTACCAAATGACACTTCATGACAACTGTCATAAACATTCTTCATGTTCATGACAGATGTTATGTCATGTTTATGACAGTGTCATGTCAGTCTTATGCACACTCCTTCAAATAAAGTGTTACCAACATGTTTAAGATGGTGATGGTGAGGATTGATAAAGTACAGTCATGTCATTGAGATGATTTCATTAAAAAAATCTTATCACCTTATTCTGTGTGTGTATATACATATATATAAACTAGGGCTGTATTAAAAAAAAAAAAAAAAAAATCGATTCGGCGATATATATATATATCGATATTTTCTGCGCTCAGAAAGTATCGATTTTTCATCCACGAGTATCGATATTTTAAACCATAAGGGTCCATAGCCTTATAGCTCTTATTAACTAGTTTGTCACGGCGTAGCAGCAAGACTCCGCCTCCCTCAGTCTCATTTTCAACTTGAGCTTAAGGTGCACATTATAAACTACACACCGGTTTTTAAATTGTGTTAATAGGCCAAGTATAACCGGAGTTATGCTAAAATTAGTAAACCATATTTTTCCGAATGTCAG
>CAEGAF010094882.1:0-21708 GCA_903067075.1 Micropoecilia bifurca | reverse complement strand
GCCCCTTTTTGTTTTTACAGTTGGTAAAAAAATTTTTTCAAAAACTTTGCCTTTTTAGGACAACTTGTTGTGTACTTTTAAAAAAAAAAAACCCCACACCCCCCCCCCCCCCCCCCCCCCCAGTGATGTGTAGTTGGAAATACAAGCATGGAGAGCATTGATCAATAGTACTTTTTAGCTTTGCACACATGTGATTAATTTGCAAGTGGACAATAAATTGAATGGGTCTCCTCTCTGTTGTGACTGATGGTGGTTTGGTGCAGGATGACTGTTAGACTGACTGTATTGCGTAGGAAGTGGGATTGGCTCAGAGAAGCAAACTCTCAGGTCAGGGCAGGGTAATGAGGTGAAGGATAAATGGTGCTTTCACATGTTGTCACCATAAAAGACTCAAACAACACAGAAAAAAGTTGATAGCTTTTCCCTGGTCACTCTTTTTGGGGAAAAGGTCATTAGAGAGGTTTGAAAAGTCACTAAATATAGCAACAAAGTTGGTAAGTTGGCAACAGTGCTTCCCTTGTCCTGACTGCAGCTCACACTTGACCGGGCCCCTCAGTGTCTCTTGGTTCTGCCCACTTTGGTGGTATTGTTCAAAAATTGTCTGGAGGAGGGGTTTTGTTTTCACAGGGAGCCTGATTGACAGCACTAAGATCCTCCTCCTGGATCTGATTGGTTGTTTCTAGTTAGCTCTGGGAGCACTAGAAGATGACTTGATAATTTTTTTATTTATTTTTTTACGGACTCTGGAAATGATTGAATACTGTCTCATACTATTCACATCGTCACGACATGGTGACAGTTTCAAGAAATATGAAAATAAATACATGGTAACACTTTATTTGACAGGGTGTGCATAAGACTGACATGACATAACACCTGTCATGAACATGAAGGAGTCTTTAGGAATGTTTATGACTGTTGTCCTAAAGTGTCATTCGGTAAATAATGACACTTTTAATACAAAGTTGCTCTAAAAATTGCCTTGAAAGTCTATTAAAAGTAACAACTTTGCTTTAAAATGTAATTATTTACAAAATAATGCAAAGTTTTTCACTTTTAATGGACTTTCAAGGCAATTTTTAGGGCAACTTCAACTTTAACTCTTTGATAGTAAGATAAACTTGAATCTGCATCATGCTGCTTAGATGGTGGACAGAAATGTTGATGTTTGATTCAAAGTATCTGCTTTGCTGCTGAAATTGTGACTAATTTCCAACACAGCAATTTAAATATGTATTTAAATATATATAATTCAAAGATCTTAAACCAAAACACAACAACAATGCCTTTATAAAACCTGCTCTGCTAATAAACCATGGAAGTCAGCAGCACATCTGAACCTCCCTTGTGTGTGCTGGCTTTACACAAAACCACTCTGACACGTTTACTGTACAAGGAGCCCTTCAAACTGTGTGTCCTGCTGCCTGTTGGACCTCCAGGCCTCATTAATATTGTAAACTGGTACTTAGCGGACAAAAGATGGCAAAGACCAGAGGGGAGGACACCTGGGGCAGAAAGAGCAGAGCGGATGTGGGAGAGAAGTGGTAACTCTGTTTATCCATCTATCCGATTGGTCATGTGTGGGTGTTTGGACAGATGGATGCTACATCAGCAGAAGTGTACTTAAATCTAAAAGCTTTATGTGTTCATGTTCAGGTCTCAGTGGGCAAGATTGTATATTTCTGTGTTGAAGGGGCAAGGCTTCAGCCATATTTTATTTTGGGCTATTAGTGATGTGTTTTAATGCACAAGTTTAAATTGAAGGATTTAAACTTGTGCGTTGTTCTGACATTGGAAATGTTGAACGAAAATTTAATGTGATATTCATTCACCTGATGAGTGGTTGTAAATTGGGGTGGGAATTTATTGTATCATTTATCGTGATTCATTTATTATAAGAATTTGTATAAATAAGTTTCAATTGATAATGTTGAAAAAAAACTTTTCTTATTGTGGAGAATTGTTAGTTTTACTGACTGCTTATTCAATAAAAGCATCAATAACTACCAATACATTTTAAAATACAGTTACCATGTGCAAATTAGTGATACAAATCCCACCTATTCATGTGACTGGTGTCTTAAATGAATGTAGTATAAATGGGACTGTTTTTCAAGAGCAGTATTTGTGTTTGTGGGGCTACAATTGCTGTGACACCCTTTCACAATCAAAGAGTTACTTAAAAAAATACTTAATTTAATCATTTTATTGTCACTTTTATCGTTATCACAATAGAACAGCAAAATATCATGATTAGACATTCAGCTGTAAACGTCTACTACAGCATATTTTTTTGTGATGTTTTCCTCCAAAATAATCAAGTTATAACTGAATAAAATTACGAAGAAACATTTACTTTTTCATGTGCAACATAAAAGATGTAACAGAAAAATAGGTACAGAAGGCCTTGGTGAGTGACAGAGAATCAAAAATGTGAAGAGATGTGTTTATGTCTCCTTCAGCTGAGTCTCCACAGCATTGGCTCAGTTAACAAAATCAATAAGGCTGCATGTGTGTGGATGTGTCACGAGGAGTTTATGAGTGTGTGGAGGGAGGAGGCTTGAGTGTGGACAGGTGACAGAGTTGTTCCCATGGTGGGATGAGCCTATCCAGCCGCATCAATTATTGAGGCATCAGGACACACTGAGAGCTCTAAGGAGAGCCAGAGGAGGGCTGGGGGGCCAGGGGGTTACAGGTCAGGAGACCAGGACTCAGAAAGGCTACAGTGTCCCTCAGTAAAAGTGGCGTATACTGTTTTATCATCTCAGTGTTTTTTGGTCACTTTGGCCCTTAGTAAGGGAATCAGTTTATTTTCCCATCCCATTATTTTCAAAGCCACTAAAACGGAATCCTGACCTTTTCTCTCAGAATTCTGAGACACTGAGATCATCAGGTCAATCATTCCTTAATGATTGATCATTCCTTAATGATTGACCTGAAACAAACTCCTATATATTGCTAAAAAGTTACTTGTAACTTAGTTTTGTCTTATTTCAAGCGTACCAAGATATTTGGTACACTTTATAAAAGTGTACCATTTACTTTACAAAAGTAAATGTCCCTTTTGTCATTCCCCCATGACACCACATCTTTATTTTCTCCAATTCTTCCATCTAATGTTCAGACAATACTAGCCTAAGACATACCGCTAACCTCCAAGTTTTCCCTCAACTCAGTTTTTCCTTCACATGCATGATCATAGGCCTCTCTGACATGAGTTATTATCTGAGAAACAGCATATTCTTTTGTTTTGACTGAATAAGGATCAACTAAATTAGGAGAAGATTAACTGAAGGTGTTCTTAAGAGATGCAAAAACACAATAAGCATTTTTGGCAAAGTTTCTCGAGCAAATATCTTAGTAGTAAGATATTTGTACATTTCAAGTGTACACTCGAAATGAGACAAAATTAGCTTACAAAGAACTTTTCAGCAAGATATAGGAGCCTGTTTTAAGTCAGTAATAATAAAAAGTATTAGTTTCACTGGCATATTATTTCACTTGGGAACAATGTCTTATAATGGAAATAACAATGGAGGTGGTACATTTTATAATCAATATCAAGAAATTATTTACCTAAAACAATCTTACTTGTAAGTTAATATTGCATTTTTTCAAGTGACCAAGATACTTTCACTAGAAACTAGACCAAAAATACTTCGTAAGATTG
This sequence comes from Micropoecilia bifurca, assembly GCA_903067075.1. NCBI lineage: Eukaryota > Metazoa > Chordata > Actinopteri > Cyprinodontiformes > Poeciliidae > Micropoecilia > Micropoecilia bifurca. Next base: position 18,038 of record CAEGAF010094882.1, on the reverse strand, counting down.
TTGTCATGTTGTGTGGAGGTTGTAGTGGATCCATGTACATGGATGTTGAGGCATCAAGTGAATTTGAAGATGAAAATGGTGAAAATGCAAACCACAGGGAGCCAAGCGAGGAGGTACAGTGAGTACTAATGGGGTAGTGACGGGGTTTAGCAGGAAGAACCAGCGAGGAGTGAGAGGAGAGAGGTGCTTACATACAGGAAGACTGATTGCTGAACAAAAGAGGTGGGGCTGATGAGCTAATGGGTTACAGGTGTGGGCACAGAACAGAAGGCAGACTGAGGAGAAAGAGGAAGAGGAAGTAACACGGGGCGAGGGAATGAATCTAACCAAATAGCTTGACAAAGAAACATAATAACTAAGAAAAGACTAGACCCAAGAAATACATATAACTACAACTACTAAGAAGGAACTAAAGTAAAATAAGGAACAAGGAAGAACTAAGAAACTAACACAAATAACAACAAAACCCAAAAACAAACTCAAACCTCCAAACCAAAGATCCTATCAATTCTTTTTTTTTTTTTTTGCAGTAAGATTTGTCTCTTGTCTCTCTTTAAACAAGAAAGTCACTCTTCCATCACAGCAATCTCTTCATTTCTCCCAATTCCTGCACCAAATGTTCTGACTACACCAGCCTCTCATCCTTCTCCCCCCATCCCCCACTCCTTAACCTCCCACCTCTCTCACCCTAGCTTTCCCCTCCACTAGCGCTGGCTACATTAAAGGCAGGGATGGCTGATGCATGTAGCGTTAAAGGGGCGGGCGGCCCAGCTGTGCCTGCCTGCGTCTGGGCCGGGCCCTGGCTCATGAAATATTGACGGCCGAGTGTCCCTTCCAAGAGCTGGCTCGCTCAGTCTTGGGAGGAGACGTGTGGGGGGGAGCAGGAGGGACACATTAATATTTTAGACTGCAATCTCCTGCTTGACAAACTCCCCCGCGTGATTGGCTAAAAAGCCGCTCACTTTGCCTAGCAAGCACTGGCTTTCTTCGCCCCACATCACCCTCTTTTTCCTCTTCTTACCTTTCTCTGGGTCTTTTTAATCTCAACTATTTACCATATTTGCGGTCACTCCTCTAAGATTTCTGAGTGTGGAGTTTGGTGTGGAGATGCCTTGGAATGAGCTGGCAGTGTTGTGTGTGTGGACGCAGCGTGTGTGTGAATGCAGGAGGTAATTCATTATGGCCGGTGATTTGGTTTGGTAGTTACGGAGCCCCCGAACTCGGCTGGCCATGGCCTCTTGGGGTGGGGGGGGCTTCTGTCGGCAGGTCCCGCCAAATGAAGTGGCATTCATTTTTTATGAAGAGCAGGTTATCCTATTTAGTCGGATTAAAACAAGCGGTGGAGGAGGAGATGACAGCGAGCCAGAAAAAAAAATCTCATGTTTTCTCCCGCTTTCTTTACTTTACTCTTAAGATTTTCTCAAAAACCTCCCCTCCTCCCTTTTCTCAATCTCCACCACCTGTCCCATCAGCTCCATCTAACACACTCCCCTCCCACCTCTCACACACCACCTACCCATTAACCTGGTTATGGGTGCAGAGTGCTTTGCTGACCCTTTGCCAGGTGTGGTCCAACCCTTCTGTATCGCTGGTAATCTCACATAAACCGTGTTTTTGTTCTTGACTGAATCACCTTCTTATTTATTTCCTGCTTTGGTTTTGTCATCACCTTATAGTTAAATTTTTGATAGCCGATACACATGTTTTGTTCTTGCAGAGCAAGTTAACACCGTTAGCATTTCTTCGATAGGAAAGAACATTAACATGAGTGGAAATTGCAGCAGAGAAAATTAAAATTAGTTATGAATAATTTATTGACTGGAATCATTTCTGCCTTTGCTTTCACAGTGGATGAGTAGATTCAGCCTTTTCTGCTTTTTTAATCAACCAGTGAGCTTATTTCTGTATTGACTGCAGCGCTTCTATTGTGTATCTAACTTTGGTCTCATGACTCCAGTCTTCTGTCTCTAAACAACATGAATACTGGACATTTTTCTCTGAACTGAGTCAAATAATGTGTCTAATTAGTTTATGAGGAAAAAACATGAAGTCAGGGTGAGAAATATGATGGAAAATGATAATAAAAACTAGTTAATGACCCAAAGCAGCAAAAAAACCCCAAAAAACACAGATCTGACACATGAATTGAAAACCAGAGGTACTTACACTGGGAAGAGTGATGATAGGATAAATTATAGGATTAGTAAATTGAACTTCACCCACAAGCTTCAATGTTATTGTTGCACTTTTCATCATGATTTATTATGATTTTAATGTTTAAGACTAACACAGAAGCTGAAATGAAACTGAAATAGCCTAGCCTCAGTCAAATTGGGAAAAGACAATCTGTGAAGAACAGTTTTCTAGTCTTTCCCCAGATTCTCAATTGGATTAAGGCCTATACTTTGACTAGACCATTTTAACCCATAAATATGATATAAACCATCATATTGTATCTCTGGCTGTATGTTTAGGTCAGAGGTCAGGAACCTTTACAGGGCCAGGAGCCATTTCTGCCTTCAACACCGTCAGACATGAAAAGATTGTAAAAGAAAATCAGGCATTATTGGGGGCACCAGAACTTCTGAGGACCCCATGACCTCTTCCTTTCTCTTTCTTTGCTAAGAGGGCTAGTTAGCTCTGCTTACCTTATGTTATTCTTTAGTTTTTGTCTTGTTTTATTCCTAAGTTGCTCGTCACAACCATGATGTGTCAACTCCATAACTGACAATTTACAAAATTTTGATGAAATTTTGTGAAATAAAAGCTTAATTTTGGTATATTATAAAGATTTCATGGACCTGATGATCTACAACATGACCTCCTTCAGAATAACATCATATAAATTGAAGTAGTTTTGCTTTTTGTCAACTCCATCAGATGTCAACTCCATCAGAGTTTTTGTGACTTTTCAGTGAAATTGTTGTCAAATCTCACTTTAATGTGCAATTAATTCATTTTAATGTATTTTACAAAAATTGCATTACTTCACATGTACCAAGTTTTTCCTTTTACACACCAGTTTGTCACCGCCTTCAGTTTTGTGTCAACTCCGTCATGCAGTGTCAACTCCGTCAGATGGACTTTTTGTTGTTTTTTGTTTTAAATAATATTTATTTTGTTGCTTGAGAAGCATTTGTCTGTAAAATGAGTAAAAATATCACTAATAGGGTATTTTTTAAAAAAAATTCTTTTTAATTTATTTTTGTCAGATGTTGATGACAAAATTCTGAGTCAGGTTGATTAAAAATGCAATTTAAAAGAAATGATTCAAGGTTAGCTGCCGGGAAAACTTACCTTCCTCACAGCAGAGGAGGTGTGAGGAAGATCATATTCACATATATAAAAAAGACTTTTTCCTTCTGGGCTTTCATCACAACCAGGAAACATCCCACTGAGCTTTACCAAGAGCAGCAACCGCCACACAAAAGTCTAAAAGCTGGATGAATTAGTAACTCTTGCACTTGTGTCGTTTTCTGAAACATTTAGGCGATGAGGAGCAGAGAGGATGAATCATAATATTGTGGAACATATGTAGAGAGAAAGGGCAGATTTTAACACAGGGAGCTATGCTATCTGGTAAATGATTCACATGAGCTACTGGTGAACATGAGAAGGACAGGAAACACACCCAGACATCAAATACAGTTATCACTGGTAAAATAAAAGATTAGGATTTGAAAGTGGGAGCCCAAATAACCCAGAGGTTTATCAATCTTATCAGCAAGAAAGAATGTTTTCCGCCAGAAAATCACGTCACATCCGCAAAAGCACAACAAATATGGAGCTGGCCATCAAACTAAAACACACTCAAACAAGGAAGCTGTTATATCAAATACCTTTTTATTGCATTAAGGATTTCAGTATAACTTTTCAGGTCATAACAACTTTATAATATAAAGATTTAGATAGTCATATGATTTCCACAAGCAGGAAAGACTAATGTGTCTCTTCTCAGTTTTAGTTTGGGGCTGCAGGGAAATCAACACAACACACTGCAGGCGGCTCTGTGCATTAAGACAGTTTTCTATAGGAAATTAATGAAATAATTACTGATAAATTAAAATGAGCTCAAAAATCTCATCTGATGTTCATTTAATGTTTTATGAAGGGCACCTTTGTTTACAGAGACTTTAGAATTCATTTTATTTATAGTTTTGTTTGTGTGTGGTTTTTACTTCCATTTTATCCATCAGTTTCATTTTTTCTCAATTTAAAATATCCTCCAGTTCCAATGTTAAGTGTTCTTTACAGAATCAAAGTTTATTGATCTTTGATTGGGCAAACTTTCATTCCATTATTATTTTATTAATTGAAAATTATCTCCAAACAGCAATAATATCATTTATCACAATTACTTCTAAGACAATTTATCGTCCAGAAAAATGTAATATTGTGACGGTTCTACTCAACATATCTCAAAAAGAAAATAATTTCACATGTTTATATCCCTTTATGTTACACTGTATATGAAATAATGTAGGGAATAAACATGTACATAAACATAAGATAGTTTTCTAATTTTTTGATATGTACAGTACTTTTGTACCAGTACTTTTGCCAGTTTATTGAAGTTGTATTCCAGCAAAGACAGTGTGAGAAAATGTTTGAACGCAGTGGCAGATTATTTTCCCCAAACTAAGATGATGGTATTTTTTTTCCCTTTGCCCCGCTCTCCACCTCTTGTCTTTCGTTTTGTCTTCTTTTGTTATTGTCTCCATCCCTGTGGCCTCGCTCGGCCCCTCCTCACCTCATCCCTCCCCGCCATGTTCTCTTCTTCTTCTACCTGTCTGCTGTCCCGCTTTGGGAGGATTCTGTTAAATGATGCAGGAGACTGCAGACAGAACTGTAACACGGCGAAGCCAATGGCACGTAAAAAAAGAAAAGGAAAAAAAAAAGAAACGAGCCTGGCCAGCATGAAACATCCTCTTGGGGTTGGAGGTGGAGAAGAAGAGCAGGAAGCGAGTCAGAAGCCAAGAGGTGGAGAAGAAGAACGGGAGCATTCCAAGTCTGTAGTGAGTTCAATTTTAGTTCCAATGATTGAAATATTACTAATGACACTTTATGTCTTGATATTAATTAGTTGAAGAAGAGATTAACATTTTAGTCACTTGTCAAGCTAATAGAGAATTGTGAAAACAATTGAAACTTTTCTTTTGTTTTTATTCAGTGCCTGTAAAAAGTATTCATCTCCTTCCGTGTTTTAGTCTTTTTATTGATTTTACAAATCAGTCATGATTAACGAACTGTCGCTTTTGTAACAAAGAAAAATTACAAAAAACTATTTAATGTCAAACTGAACACTGCTATTTATGTTACAGATATTTATTTAAATAAATAACATTTAAATAAAAATCTGTAACATAAACAGCAAAATAAGTGATTTCATAAATATTTATTCCCTTCAGGTTAGCATCTAGTGCATGTATCTCTAGGTCTCTGCCAGGTTTGCACATCTGGACGCTGTAGTTTTGTACTGGTCGTCATGGATACTGATAAACCATTGAATATACCTTCCAGACACGTGTCTTTATACTACTGTACACACACTGCTCTCCGCTGATCTCCATTCAGTTCATTGTAAGACAGTTAGCACCAATTGGCTGGACCTCAGTTGAATTAGTCACTTTTCAGGGATTGACTAAATATTTCATCTTCAATATTTGTATTAAGTTATTGTTATTTTGTCGAAATCAGTTTTCACTTTGACATAAAAAGGGTTGTTTTTTAGGTATTAAGATAAAAAAGCCTAATTTTGTTGATTGCTTTATAGAAGTAATGAATAGACAAAACATCTAAAGGGTGTGAATACTTTATAGGTTCTGTAGAGGAACACTTTGTGATGAGCTGAGGAGGTAAAGAAGAGACTGAAGGCAAACGACCGGGTAGGAAAAGATTACCGGGGAACTAAATAATGAACACACACGTTCACAAATGCACACACTCATTCTGCCGTGACTCTCTTGAACTCTACCCTCTGACTGGAGTGCTGAGTTGTCTCCGTCTCTCTCGTCTCTCCTCACAGAGCTGCCTGAGTAACAGAAATCATGGCTGAGCGTTAGTGCTCCGAGTCCAGCCATGCGGATAATTTGTGGAAGTAAGTCGGGAAGACGCGTGGAGCTACACGCACCTGCGAACGTCCTGACGGGGCGCGCTGTAAAGGACAAGACCAGTGGGAACGTCAGTGAGCGGGAATCAATGAGAGGGCCGAGACTCAGTCTGCCAGACAGACTGAGGGCCGCATATAGGACAGCTATGTGTGTGTGTGTGTGTGTGTGTGTGTGTGTGTGTGTGTGTGTGTGCCCTTAGCTATCTCTGGATTTATGTACAGTTAGTTCCCACAACTCTCTCTTCGTTTTCTTCACATAGAAGGTGGGCTTGGCCCATAGCTTCCAAGCTTAGTTGTGTTTCTTTCTATGTTTGTGTCACTGATGGAAGCATTGCTGCCATTTAGTCTTTTGTCTTAACTCAGTAACAGTTCAATGGAGCAATTGAAGGACTTTAATAGGATCCATTTGCCTCGAAAGTCCGGTTCATTTGGGAAAGTACTAATGCATGATTGAATCCTGATGCAGACTGAAAAAAAACACATTTTCAGTCTGCAAATTTTTTCCTTGTAAAGCCCTGGGCTCAGTTCAATTGAAGAAATTTGGTTTGGTTCAAAAGCATATGTGAACAGAAAGGGGACCGTTCCTAAAGCAGGAAGTGGACTCTAGATCCTAGAGCTAGCAAGAGAAATGGCTCAATCACAAAAGAAAAATCCTTCATTCGCTAAACTCTGACGCCACTCCATTTACATTTAGCAGAAGTTGCTCTCAGCGTTTTCTTCAGAGGTATTTGTATAATTTCCTTCAGCAGATATTGGTTCAGCACCCCTACAGGCAAGGTGGCGAAAAGGTTTTTCAAAGGGTTTGGATTGCTGAAGATTTAACAAATGCTACAATTTTTTGACCCCAGACTTTCTGGCGTGAAAAAACACTAAATCTGACTGTGTGACTGGATTGCATTATACAAACTGAACTGAGTCTGCTGTATTCTATTTAACTGAATGAGAAATTGACCATTTAATCTTGGTAAATGTCTTGAGATCTTTCTTGTGCTGAATTAAAGCTTTAGGAAAGGCAGTTTTATCTGTATAACATATTTCAGCAACAAGGAAATTCAAAATGCTTTACATGATTAAAAAGAAAACAAAACAACAAACAAACATTTTGAACTTATGATTGCTACCATTGACGTTGTGTTCTCTTAGTTTTTTGCTGGTATGATGTAATCCTGGATCCAGTTCTGGTGTTTTTCTATTTTTTTCCTCAAAGAAGAAAGCAGTGATCTTTCCTGTGACATTATAAGACATGTTTAGATTGTAGTAATTATGAAATATGAACACATGCATCTTTAAGTTAAGGTTGAAATGCATCTCTTTTCTCTGTAGTGGCTATTTTTTCTACCATCACTAATTATTGGACAGCTTTAGCTCTTGTCTCACCTCAAAACAGGAAGCTCTTGTGGATTTTGCATTATGAATTTACTACGCTCAGTTCATTTGGGGACTCTCACAGAATCCCAAAAACAAATGGCCCTTTTAGCATCACCTTATCCTGAGATACTCTCCAGCCGTTCTGGATGATGGATGATGGATGGATGCAGTTCAGCGGAGCAGAAGGTCCAACTTGACTCTCACATGTCCCTGATGCTGGTGCAGGTTGATGCTGAAGAGAATACAAGCGTTCTGGTGTCCCCAATTCCCCACAGAGATGTTACGGCCTCGATCACATTTGTAGAGAAAACACAAAACAGTCACTTCACTGGACTTTACCATCTCTCTCTCTCTCTCTCTCTCTCTCCCTCTCTCTCTCTCTCTCTCTCTCTCTGTCTCTCTCTCTCTCTATTGCATTGGACTGACTGGGAAGACTTCCATTTCAGCTCATTTATTGGACATCTATCTTTTCAGCAATGAACAGAAATTTGTTTTCAGCTTCTTCTCTGTTTTTCTGTTATTATGTTTCAACCCAGACGTGTTAAAGTGAAGCTACACTGGAAAAACATGAAGAAAACCACATAAAAACTACGATCAGGTGGGATTTCTCCATTAATGGATCGCCGCGCCCCTTTCCCTCTCATCCCCCCCCCCCACCACCTAGCAGCACTCTTACAGTACTCTTTCACCTTGTGAATTATGAATGGAGAAGCCCCTTGTTTTCTGCCCCTGGCTTGCCTGGTGTCCACTCAGAGCACTCTACTGTACACCCACACATCAGTTTTAAACACAGAGCAAAGCAGAACTGAGGGTGAAACTGAACGATCCGATCAATACGGATGAAGTTTGATCAAAAGTTTCAATATCATGTCCTTGGCTAATAAAAAAGGGTTTGCAAATGTTAATTTGTCACATATTTGGAGCCACTGGGAAATAATGATGTAATTGCAAGTTTTGCAATTAAAAAACATATTTTTTAACTGCACAGGAGTTTAGTTACTTTTATTATTTTTCTTTTGTAAATGTTGGCAAAATTGCTTCAAATAATGGCGTCGGACTAAACCAGGTTGTCCATATCATTGTGGACAACCATATCAATGACATGGTAAATTTCGGGGTAAACCATAAATTTTGATTTATTTTTATTCAACCAAGCTCTTTGTTTTGAACATAAATTAGACTGCTGTCCCCCAAAGCGTAAAAATGTTGGTGTCATTTTTGAAAAAAAAAAAAAAAAAAAGAATCAGACTTTATTTTCATTTTACTAAAAGTTGCATGACAAAATCATTGCGTCCAAATAACTAAAATCCACATTTACTCTAGACGGTATCTTGTAACTGCTTATTTTATATAACCTCAATGAAAATATCCATGAATAGATAAATGTCCCAGTGAATAACTTGGAAATACCGTTACAGAAAGATTCTCAAATACTGAACCACAAATTGGTGGGAGCTCTGCTGAACACCCTTCTCAATAATAGTGGGAAAAACCGTACTGTTGTGACTCGTTCTGGAGGAATAGTACATTGTTCAGAATACTACAGTGTTCTATTTAGCCACAATCTAACCAAACTCTGAAAACTATTATTCATAGGATTGACCCAGCCTCCCCACTTTGCTAGTTACAAACAGGTGTATCTGTTTTGAAGGGAAAAAAATAAAGAAATTAGTGCAACATCATGCACATTACATCAGTTTTCTGATCATTTGTTTTTTGTCAAATTCAAACAAAAAACTGTTTGTTTAAACTTTCAAACAAAAGTTCAAAAATCAAAGTTTAAAATTCGAATAAAGTGTCACTTCTTGAGTTATAATGACTTCATACATTACCTCACTGGTTGCCTCAACCAGTCAGTTATCCTGTAACGAGGCCCCAGCAGCTGTAATTATGAGCCGCAGACATAATTAGCCTCCTCTGAATGACTTAACAATGTTTAATTGAACTTAATTAGCTTTGGTATGCAAGCCAGTGAGCAGACATACAAGCTCAGACGCACATCTTCTTGCACACACACAGACACACACGTATGTCTGCACATTCACTCCCTGCAGACTCAGCCCTGAAATACTGCGGCAAGGCGGGCTGAGAGTTCAAGAAAAGCATTTGGTTTTAACAGTTAAATGCCAATGTGTAAATATATTTCCAGAGGATATCCAGGGAATAATCAAGTTTTAATTTCGTTGCTAATCTAATTAGTGCCACAGTGCTCGACTATCTCCCTGAAGGGATTCAACAGAAAAGTGAGAAGGAAAAAGAGCTGAAAAACCTACAAGGAAATTGCTTTAAAAGAAAAAAATCAACATGAGAAGGTTTCTCAGCCTCTCTGTCCGGGGGATATCTCTACATTTGTGGAATTACAATAAGGAGAAAAGTCAGTAAAGGGAGTGGAAAAATGATGAGACTCTAAAGAGTTTTGCCTGTAGATGTGAATCTCCATCCCTTGTTAACTACAGCGAAAGTTGATGCAATAGCATATTAAGTCAGTCAGTGGATTATATCATGACCATGATCCATTAATAGACAGCAGCCTGCAGCATAAAACTGCAGAGTGGAATGGGCTGAGCTAATAGATATCATATGTTGATGTATTCCTCCTATAAAGAGGTTTCAGCAGGAAATGCAGCAGATTTTTGTCTAACCGCAGGGAAGGACACCATTTGTTGTGAATTGGTGCTATATAAATCAACTGAATCAGACAGAGTCATTTCATCTTTTTATCTTGATGTCAGGTTGTTCCTTAATAGATGTTCACAGACTGATGAGAGTTGACAAGTTGCTTTTTAGATGAAAGATACTGGATTAATTGAGGCAGTTGCAACTCTTAATCTGTTGTCATTTAAGATCAAAATTTTAAACTGGGAACACTGAATGATTGCAGCAAATGAGTAGAATTCAAATAAAGAAGGTTTTTGGACTAAGCCTTGTGGAACACCACATGAGCAGAGTATTTGAAAAAAACATGTTTTTCTAATGGAAAAGGTTGAATGAAATAATTACCAGATAGTTGTCAAATCTATTATCAAAAGAAACAAAAGCAATATTAAATTAAAGAAAATAAAAACTTTATCTGTTACTATAAAACATCATGATGTGAAAATCAAGCTGAAAAGAGTCACAAATTGGTACGCTACATACACGTGGCAGGCATATCACCACAAATATTTCCAAAAATTTACCTGCAGTTGGTAATTTTGAAAAACATGCAAAATTACCAATAAATCTGTAATGAAAATCAGGAACGTTTAATTTAACCTATGTTTTATTTATTTAATTTGCCGATTTTTGCTGTTGTTCAGTCTCAAATCTTTAAGCCTGGGCAGCTGTCTCTGCAAGGCTAGATGAATGTTTTATGCTTAAGAGCTTAAAATGAAAACTTTACAACAGCAAAGATGTTTTATTATTATTTTTTAAGTCTGGTGAGGCACTAGAAAGAAACAAATCTACTAAAATGAATTAACATAAATACTATGTCAGCTTTCAGAAAAAAAAGCCTGTTTATGCAAATATTTGAGAGCTGAGATTTTTCATTTCAAGCTGCAGACTTTGTAAACTGCTAGTTACGTTTCTGCTTTACAATAAAGATGACCAAATAGATCAGGTATCACATACATAGAGACTGCTAAAAATGTTGTGGTTTTTTGTATTAAAGCAGAGCATTTTATTGCCTCAGGTGAAACTCTCTCGTTCAAAACATGACATTTTTTCGCAGCATTGACATTTTTTCTGCAGCCTGTGTTGAGGAGGCCGGGGGCTTCATTAGAGAGATCTGGAGGCTGACCCTATCAGCCCGGGGGTATGAGGAGGAGGGAGTGAAGGGGTGTGGGGGGGTCTCTGCAGGAGACGGGCCTGGATCCCCTGGGCTCCCCAACGACCCACCTCCTGCTTCTGCGGACGAGGCCAGAAAAATCAACGGCGTTCCCCATTGAACAACCTCTTCCTCCTCTTCTGCTTCCTGCTGCACTTTTTCTCCATCGCTCTCCCTCTTCCTCTTTCTCCTTTTGCTCTCTCTCTCTTTCTGTTCTCCTAATGAATGATTAATTTAACCCCTCCACCACCTCCATGAGCACCCAACTCCTTGCCTTTTCAGCCAACCACCCATTCTGCTTCTTCTCCTCCTTAGCACGTTAGTCTTTTTCTGTTCTATTTTCTCTGCAAGTGGGGCCTTTCTTCTGTCTTTCTTTTTTTTAAATAGTACCCTTGGGTGGCAGTACCAGCAATGGTGGTGGTAAGGTTTAGAGGAAACAACAAAGGGGTGAAGAAATGCTCCTTTGTGTCACAGATCCCTTCGCGTATTTCATTAAAGGCAATGTTTGACAAATTACTTTACACAGCTAGGATTGTGATTTGCTTTGTGTGTCTGTGTGTGAGTGTGTAAGTTGATGAATCTACGGACTTGTGCATGCACTTCACACTGAACTGCTAATGAGGGCAATATGTTAGAAAAGGCCTTTAAATGAGGTGTAGCCACACACCAGAGCTGGAGAAAAAAAAGAAAATAAAAACGAAAGACCAAGGGAAAAAAAATCAATTACCGTCCGTATTATCTTGGAAGAGTCGTTAATTTAATGGAATAATTGGTCGGGACAGGAAAGGGCTAATTGCCATGATGAAACCAAATTTCTAACATGAAAGAAAAAATAAATGAATCTAGATGGTGCACTTGAAAGGCCTCCAGAATCTGGGGACACTTTCAAAGAGGGGTTTTTATATTCTTGGTTGGGTTCTCCCTGGGCTCCGACTGGCAGGCTCAAAGGGAAGAAAACAGGCGTAATTTGATTGGAGAAGAGATCTCTTTTAAATCCATGTCAGCTGGAGAAAATAGAACGAGGAAGAGCAGAGCCAACCGAGGGGAAACTGGGCGGAAGTTTCTGTAATAATGCTTGAAAATGAAAGAGTTCAGGGCATCATAAATGGTTCACATAAATTTAAAATAAACCATGTGAAATAGAAAACTGTATAACGAAGTTCAGAATTCTACATGTCACATATGAAATATAGGGAAAAACTGGAAAGGTTACTCAAATTATTCCAAAAAGAGTTTGATTGGATGAACTTGAAAGCAGTCAGAGATAATTGTTCTTTTTTTTAACAAATCCAAACACAAACTCAGCATTGGACTGTTACTATGGTGACTCAACAATCAAACAGTGGAGATAATTCTTTGCATTTTCACAAAGTAAACTTGTAAATTGTAGTTGTTACTCAAGTAAGTCTACTTTTAAATGCTGATAAAACTTTTTTTTGAAAATCTACAAAACCTTTTTCACTCTTAACCAACAAACCACTTTGATTGGGAGTGAAGCTCTCCTGACCTTTGAGGCTCAGGTCCCCTTAATCCAAGTTGCCACACAATTTGTAATCAATACATGAATTACAAACCTAGAGGGAAGAATATTTGATCCCCAGTGGTGTTTCTGTCAAAATTTGATAGAAGTCCTTATAACTGAGGAAGGTTGAAGTTCATGAGAGGGTGAGCATGTTGAAAAAAGTGGATTCTGAAGTCAACATTATTCAGCAGCAGTGCTGGGCACCATTAATCCTATGGCAACATGGCTGATGCTAAAGCGTTAAATTCAACCATGTGTCAATGGCATTTATTCAAATATTACTCTCAAGAACGTCAGATTTGTGATTACACTCCAATCTGTACAGTTTGCAGTTCAGGACATGATCAGTTCTGAACAAACTACAGAACTGATCATGGATGAATTAGGTGATGTGACAACAAACAATAATGAACACAGAGAAATAAATGAATCTGACAAGACCTGCTGAACATAAATAAATCACATGAAAATGATCAGTTCACCAATCAAGTTATGAAACCAATCATAAACATTTTATTTTATGAAACGTCATCGCTAAGATCATCGACCCATGTTGGTCCAGTGAATTTGGGTTGAAAGCAACTCTAAACAGGTGGGATTTTAGCCCTGATTTAAAGGAACTCAGTGTTTCAGTTGTTCTGCAGTTTTCTGGAAGTTTATTCCAGTTGAATGAAGTTGAATGTTGAAGAAAGCCAAACTAAAGATCTAGTCCTGTTGAATAGTTGCAGGAGGAAATCTGGTTCACTCTTTTGGAGTTACCCATTTTAAAGATGGACAAAACTATTAAGCAGAGTAACTTTAGGGTAAGTTTCCTGCCTGATAATGTCATTTATGGACTTTGTTAAAAAAAAATTAACTGAATAAGATCTTCCATCTCCTGCCATCAGTTGGCAGACAATAAAGAAACTTGGATCTTGCTGTTCACATTGGCCAGATTGTTTTCGTGTGAGCAACTGTGATGTTTGGCAGTGACATCTGAGCGACCCCAGAGAGAGAGACGAGACACAACAGTTTCCGGCCACTCTTGGCCTCCCCACCTCTTTAACAGCCCTGAAGACGACTCCACAGCCAAGTGGCAGCACTTCAGAAACCAAGATGGTGGCCTGCTCCTGCTGCTCCTGTCTAAATATAATGTCAGAGCTGCATTCAGGACAAAAACATGCACCATTAGTCTCCCAATCGCCTCTATCTTCACTGAAACTCAACTTCAAAGTTTTCGGTTCTTTGCATCCAAAGCACCTGGTTTCACCGTTGAAGGGGTCGTGTTGTACAACTGCATCAAAAACAGGCAACTTTGCTAACCAGATACGGACACCCACTGGAAGTTTCTGCTGATTGATGTGTGTTTTCTGCCTTTTGATCAGCGATTATCTCAAATTAATAATTTAAAGTACTAAAAAGTTAATAAAAATCTCTCCGATTTGGACTTCTGAGACGAAAGAGAACATTTGATGGACATGGAAGGACGCCCGTTGGTGGAGCGGACGTGGCGGCATTGGGAAATAAACATGAAAAAGGATGACAGGGAACCGGACAGAGGACGGGCAGAGGGAGAGGCAAACGTGGAAGAGGAACGCTGTAAGAGGAGGAGAGGTGTGGTGGAACAGGCCAAGGGGAACCCGCCCCACTAATTGGTACTTAACACCCGTGCCGAGCAGAACTGTTGCTATCATAAGAAATTGATGAATTAACTGAGTGAGGGATGGGCAGAGAGAGCAGGAGACTGTGGGACGGCTGAAAGAGAGAGAGGGGGTTCTGAATCTTTTAAGAGGATAACTTACTTGGGCAAAACAGCTGTTTATGCATTATTTGTGTGGCGAGCCATTTACCGCCGTTTAGGAAAAGAAAAAAACCTTGGTTCCCGGGTTGCAGGAGTTGCCCGCAGGGACACAGAGGGGTTTAGGAAGGACCCGGCAGCCCATCAGTCACTGATAAGAAAGGATGAAAAATTAATTTGCTAGTAGTTTCGTTTTAAAGACTCAGATATTGGCCTGTCAGTCTGTGAGGTTTCGTTTAAGTGACAAACTGGCATGCAGGGATTCATGCAAAAGGAATCAGGGACAAATGAATGCAGGAAAAGTTTACGTAGCCATCCACTTTTTTTGTCCAAGTGGATCAGATATGTTTCAAATTGTTATCTCTTTATAAAATAGTCTCCATGCTCCAATGACAAACTGAAGTAGGCTGCAGAAAGTCGGCGGCAGCCTAAGAATTGATGAAAAAAAGTTTCTTTTGAGTGATTTTTTAGCATCTGTAGAGTTAAAGTTAATCAAATTGTTTTTATTTTGTTAACATACTTTTAGTTTGAATATAACAAAATAAGCCTAAGGTTCCTCCATCATTTTCTTTAAAGATTCCAGAATTTTCCAGATTCAGTTCTTGTTGTTTAAACATGGAACCTGCAAACAAAACACACCAAAAAAAACTGCAAGGAAAAAAGGAACAAAAGGAAGGGACAAATAATAAATGAGAGAAGGACAGATGGAAGGAAATAAATGACGTGAAAGTAAAGATAGAAAAAGGAAAGGAGGAGGTAAGAGACAGGGAAGGATACACGAAAGTGAAGAAAGAAAGTACGCAAGGAAGAAAGGAAGAAAGAGAGGAGAACAAGGATGCAAACAGGGAAGCAAAGGACAAAAAGGACAGAAAGTACGACACAAGAAAGGAGGGGGAGACACAAGGTGATTCAAGAAGGCAATGAAGGAAAAGACATAAGGAACAATATAAGGAAACATAATAGGAATGATGCAAAAAGGACTGAAGGTATGACAAAGACACTAGAAGCTACACAAGGAGACAGGAAAAAAGGATTGACAAAAAATGACTGGATGAAGAACACAAGGAAGAAATGAAAAATGACAGCAGGAAGGAGGATGGAGGTAAGGAAGAAAATAGAGGAAACAAAGGAAGATACAAAAAGAGGAAAGGATGGAGGTAGGACACTTGGACAGGTTTTCCTTGGAAAAAAGTTTTCAGAATTGGTGGGATAAAAATTGAATGAAACAAAAGTTCTGTATGCAAGTCAAGCATAAAGACATATCAACCAATCACTGACACACGTTCTTATTCCTGAAACAGGCTTTTGGCTGCAGGATGAAACCTGGAAAAATCCCAAGAAAGCAAAACAAAAACATACAAACTCAGGAACATCTGAGCTCCACAGGTTTTGACCAAATCTTCATTGACATTCCCTTCATTGTTTCCGCTTCACCAAACTCTTCACTTCGCACACAATCTGCAGGGTAAAGTGTGGTTCAAGTATGAAAACTCAGCTTCAAGGTGAAGTTATCAGCAGAGAAATCCTGGCTTGTTGAACAAAACCTTCTTTCTACCTTTGAGTCTCCTTATCGCCAAGGGTGGTTGATTTTCTGTCTCTGCTTTTGTTAGGAATAACTTGTGGGGAAAATCCTTGAATGAAAATGAAATGCAAATGTCTTCTCTTTAGTTTGTTGGTGTAAGAATGCTTTTTTTTTCTCTAGTCTTACATGAAAAACGTGTACAAATTAATGAAATTGAATAAAAAAATATATAGTTCTTTACTCAGCAATTAATGTTAAAATCTAAGAAAAGTCTGAATTTATTAAATCCTGGATACGTTTCTCTGTGATGTATGTGTGGAGAACACCGGTGCAGCAGAGGTGTGTCATGCCATGAATTGAGGGTTGGGTAATGACCTCCCTAAACTCTGTCTAGGGGGACGATTTAAACCCACCACTGTTTCACTTTGATGTCTTCAAAGAAAGCCTTGAAGTCGACGCTGGAGAATCACACGACATGCAGTAAAACATGCGCCGTCACACATCTTCAAATGCCTTCGCCTGTCACTCAAAAGTCTCAGACACGAACTGCTGCTCTGCGCAAAAAAAGGAAGAGGGAAGTTAATTTGAGCCAACCGGCAAACATAAACGAAATCTCCAATAAAAGGATGGGGTTTGAATAATATGTGGATGTTGGATACTATTGATTTTGAAATAGGCTATAGGTGAAAGAAGTTGTTCAAAAATGCAGCTTTGGGAACCAAACAGCAACTTGCTGTGTGATCATTTGAGGTCCATGCAAATTTTTCTCTCAAAAATCTGTTATTTTGTAAAACTGTTGGGAAAATCTAGAAACTCACGTTTGAAAACGTGCTATAGTTTGAAAGGAAAACTTTGTTGAATTCTCAACACTGGATATTTTCCACTGTAAACGGCTCAGTGTTCAGGTGGAGGGTCGTTCTGCCGCCTGCCTCCTCTCCTGTCATCCCGTTTGCCTCGGGGCGACAGACACTTCAGCTCTGACGCTGATCAGTCCTGATGGAGGGAGCTTTGTCCCCGTTTGTTCACCTAAAGCACCGTCATGTCACAGCACCACCTGGACGTGTAACTGTCCCTCACTCTGACACAGTCATACCTGAATACCTCAGTCCTTTTGATCCCATTTTGAGATTTTGACTCTGTAGTTTGTAGCAATAATAAGTTACAAAAAATGTATTTTTAGTAATAAAGTTATCATGT
Organism: Micropoecilia bifurca; assembly: GCA_903067075.1. Lineage (NCBI taxonomy): Eukaryota > Metazoa > Chordata > Actinopteri > Cyprinodontiformes > Poeciliidae > Micropoecilia > Micropoecilia bifurca. The sequence goes on along the minus strand of CAEGAF010094882.1, from coordinate 735 downwards.
TTCATATTCCTATCAACAGTCTACCAGGTCAATTTATTTCCCTTCCATTTAGCTTTAGCAATATTTGTGTCATATCAAAATGTCATATTTGTTAAGGTGTAACTTCTTTTTTTGTTTTTTCAAAACTGGTTCAAACTGCAACAAGCAATCAGAGCTGCAGTCAGATGACTATACAAGTCATCAGGGCAGACTTGTATAGGTCTATAGTAAAAGAAAAAAAAGGGTCACAAACATCTCAGCAGACCCCACACATCCTGGACCCTGGAACTGAAGTCAACTCCTTGTTTGTGCACACAGTCTTGGCCTGTAGAGCTGATTCTGTTTACGTTCTCTGCTCCGTTGCTGTGTTTTCTGTTGTCCTCCATTATCATCATCAAGTTTAATTCAGCAACAAAGAAATTCAGAATGATTTACCTGATAAAAACCAAACAGTGGCGTGCCTCCCTCAGATGCAAGTTACACAGATTTGGGCCAAAAACAATCAAACCAATATGACAAGATTTGGTTCAAACATGTTACAGTGGTACAGTGGTACAGTGGTACAGTGGTTCAGTGGTACAGTGGTTCAGTGGTTCAGTGGTTCAGTGGTACAGTGGTACAGTGGTTCAGTGGTACAGTGGTTCAGTGGTACAGTGGTACAGTGGTACAGTGGTACGTACAGTGGTTCAGTGGTTCAGTGGTTCAGTGGTACAGTGGTACAGTGGTTCAGTGGTTCAGTGGTTCAGTGGTACAGTG
>CAEGAF010094878.1:0-20288 GCA_903067075.1 Micropoecilia bifurca | reverse complement strand
GGCGCCCCCCCCCCCCGCGGGGCCGCCCCGCCCCCCCCCCGGCCCCGCCCGCCCCCCCCCCCCCCCCCCCCCCCGCAAACTGCTTCCTACCCAGCAGCTAGTTGCTAGGCAACCAAAGAGTGACCTGATGCCACTAAGCTATGTTAGCAGAGCAGCTAAAGCTTTTCCTCTGCCTACATCTCCCAGAATCCTGTGCGGTTCTGGGAATATTCCATCAGATTCAGATGATGGCTGTGGGGAGAAAAATACTCGGCGCCTTTTCATTGTTAGTTTACTCAAAAACATCCCACAATGCAATGCAAACCTGACAACAGGGATCCGTTGGGTTCATGCCTCCCACACATACCTGGTCACTGCATCGCACTGAGGTCACATCAAGGTCACACCAAGGTCACATCAAGGTCACACCAAGGTTACATCAAGGTCACATCAAGGTCACACCAAGGTCACACCAGGGTTACATCAAAGTCACATCAAGGTCACACCAAGGTTACATCAAGGTCACACCAAGGTTACATCAAGGTCACACCAAGGTCACACAAGGTTACACCAAAGTCACATCAAGGTCACACCAAGGTCACACAAAGGTTACATCAAGGTTACACCAAGGTCACACCAAGGTTACATCAAGGTTACACGAAAGTTACAACAAGGTTACATCAAGGTTACACGAAAGTTACAACAAGGTTACACCAAGGTTACATCAAGGTTACATCAAGGTTACATCAAGGTTACACCAAGGTTACATCAAGGTTACATCAAGGTTACATCAAGGTCACACCAAGGTCACACCAAGGTTACACCAAGGTTACATCAAGGTTACATCAAGGTCACACCAAGGTTACATCAAGGTCACACCAAGGTTACACCAAGGTTACACGAAAGTTACAACAAGGTTACATCAAGGTTACATCAAGGTCACACAAACGATACAACAAGGTTACATGAAGGTCACAAGCAAAAAGCTCTAGATCATCTCCTCCGAACTGTTTCAGTGTGGTTGTTTTAGTCTATTGAGTCTTCTGTAGCTGCTTTGTTCACATCCACACACACACACACACACACACACACACACACACACACACACACACACACACACACACACACACACACACACACACTTTGACAGTGAAACACTCTGAGTGTGTTGATTCTGCGTTCAGCAGCTGAAGCTCGTCGGAGGCGCTGGTCCAACCCCAGGAATGGGACAGATTGCTGCCATGTGACATTACACAGCGAACAAGAACAAATTCTTTCTACAGAAACTCATCTTGGATTAAAAACCTTACCAACATTTACCGAGTTCTGAAATAAGAGAATTCACTCCAAAAACAAACATAGACATTCAAACTGCTCATTTGTGTGACGGTGAGGATAAATGATTAGTTAACTTTAATTTAAAGCCATGATGAAGATCTTCTCCTCAGGACTTAGTGGATTTAACTACATTTGGGTAAGAAGTTCATGTTTATGTTCTGGTTGTTTCTGTAAGCTGGTAAAAAGCAGAAATGTTACTACAGTGGATTTTTTGGAGTTGAATGTGAAATACCAACACAAAGTGGTGTACAAATGTGAAGAAGGAAACATTAAACCCGATTCAAAACGTGTTTATACTAATAAAAACCTGAAAATACAGCATAATCAGCTCCCTTTTCTCTGAGTGCAACTTATTGCCTGGTGTCTAAATAAAGTCCAGTCGTGTGTAAAATCTGATCTCAGCTGTTTTGTGTCAGACAGAGAATTTGGGTTGAAATGTTTAAGGAGCTATAATCTAAGTACCGCATTAGTAAAAATCCCCCTGATGAAAACTTGTCTTCCTGTGTCAGGTTCGGGTTATTGCGATAAAGTTGCGGCGGGAGAAAGTCGTCCTTCAGTGTCTCCTGCGCTGCCAGGACCAGCAGCTCGTCTCTAAAGCTGCCATTAGGATCCACAGGGATCATTTCCGCTTCCCCTACGGGACGGCAGACGTCCTGTGCTCCGTCCCATCAGGCTGTGAGGCGCCATCACACGTCGCCATCGCCACAGCGCCAATCAAAGACCGAGGTAACGACTCCACTTCACTGCATGAGTAGTTTAATCAAACACTTTAGAAATCTTTGGTTATTTTACCAAGAAGTGAATCAGAGAAAACAACCTAAACCCAGAATCAGTCCAGGAAAAGCAAAGCCAAACTACTGGATGCCTCTTCTTGTTCTGTTTGAAATTATTTTGATGCAGGTGTGTCAAGAAATGTGATGGTTACAAGTTTTAAGTTCTTCCTCTTTTTCTTTTTCTCTAAACTAGAAAACTCTGAGCTCGAGTTTCTGGAGATTAAGAATCAAAAAGCTCTGACCAGCTCATTTCCTCACAACTTCACCTGCTGCTTCTCTGCCATGTATAACTACACCAACGTCCTGCAGGTAACGTCACATCACCTGTATTTAAAAACACAGCAGGAGACGCATCGGCTTCTACTGCTGTGTTTTGCTGATTTTATTATTCTTTTCCAAAACGTGGTTAGCTTGGAAACCAACTTTGTTGCATTTCTGAGCTCATGCTTTCATAGTTTTAGTGTAAATATCTATACCTTGTGTTACGATCTGTGTTTTCTGATTAGTCTTCTTAGGATTTTCTGTGTTTAGTCCTGTTTCCCTGAGTCTGTGTTGTCCTGTCCTGTGGGAACCTGTGATTGTTCCCAGGTGTTTCTCATCCCCTTGGTTACCCCATGTGTATTTAAGTCCACCTGTTGTCTCTTGTTCAAATCCTCGTCGTACGTCTATAGTTCGTTTTCCTCAGTTGAACTGTTTGGTCCTCGCTTGTTTCTATCTACAGTCTTTTATGTCAGTTGCTACCGGTGTTAGCTATGTGCTAATTTGCTGCCGTGCTGCCTGATTCTGGACGGTGAGCTTTTCATCATTAAAATCATAATTTTCTTCATCCTAACCTGGCTCTCTGCGTTCATTCTCACCACCTCCAACCACACCTCATGACACCGTGTTGCAGCTGGTGCAGAACTTGGAGATGCTTCAGTTACTGGGAGTGAACCGAGTCGTTGTCTACAAGACGAACTGCAGCGCGGATGTTCAACGAGTTCTGGACTACTATTCACACAAAGGTGAGTAATACGATCAGGTCTGGCTGTCTTCATAAAGAGCCCATCATCATCTGACCAGTTACCAAACTGACATGTTGATCAGCCTCTCGAAGTTCTCCTTAGGTGTGAGTGCATGGATGGTTGTGTTCTGTCTCTGTGTTGTCCAGGTGACCCCACCTCTCACCTGTTGACTGCTGGACATAGACACCAGCACCCTGAGACCCCAGTAGGGATAAGCGTGTTGGATAATGGGTGGATGGAGGTTTATCTGGTGGATCTGCTGAACCCAATGAGACTCTTATGCTGATAACAACGTGGCATGAACCATACAATCCCCCACAGGCTGTTGCATACCAGGAGTCTGCAACCTGCAGCGCCGCTATGCTGCAACCTTTACTGCCTCCCTGCTCTAATACACCTGGATCAATGGTCTGAATTACATCCTTTCTATGTCATTGTTTCACCTACCAATGGATAGTTGACAACATCTTCTTCAGAAAGGTTGACTTCTCAGAGCGTCTTCAGTCGTAATCCTCAGAGTCACTGGGTGTTTCTCCATTTACCTCTACACAACCTTTTCTGAGGAAGACCCTGCAAACGGTGATCAATCCTTGTAGCTCCATGAATCTTCTCTGCTTTTCTCAGCAGTCTCTAACCAAACTCTGATGGCTTGGCATTTACTTCGGCCGCTAACTCTCCTCTGCTTCAGCGGACTTCAGTTTTCTGCCCCTGACATTGAGCCTCTGCACATCTGAGGTATTTATGCTCATTGGCTTCATCCACTGAGTCCCAGGAGACTCAATGAGAAAGACTTTCTTTAAAGACCACAGAGTCTGAGAGTTGTGACTGCTATACAAGCCACTGGTCAACATCCGCAAGCCTTTCCCAGTCACAAGCTGCTGAAAGCTGATTGTCCTTTGTGTTTTGTACCTCCGGCCTCCTGGACACAAGTTGTTAGTGCAGACTTGTGGTCTTTTGGTACCAGAGAATTGGCAGAAGTTTGCGTCTCTTCCAGAGGAGTGGAAAGGTTTTTGAAGACTTGCTTGGTGTTTCGTCATTGATTGAGTTGAACTTTTCTCTTGTTTTGAATCTCGGTCCGATTTGATTAGATCCAGTTCTCCTCTGGCATCAGTGAGTCTTTTTCATGAACACTCCTGAAGCTCAGGAATGTCTTCCTGATTTGGACCATCGTCTGTAAACCTGAATGATGGTTGAGAGCAGAAACGTCAGAACATCAGCAGATTCTGAATGGACAGTTTCCACTGTGTGTATCATAGAATATTAAGGTATATTTTGTGTCTAAATTATTGAAATAGGCATTTTTAGAGGGAATGCCATGTATTTGCGGATTTCAACTATAGACAGAGTTGTGTTAGCAACCCTCACACATACCAGAAGAAACATAACAATGCTAATTCACTGGGTTAAAGAAGTCTTTAAAACTGTCTTTGGAAGTAAGTTGTTTTCTGACGGGTTTTCTGACAGAACTGAAACCAGCCGACCTTCCTGTATGTTCCAGGTCTAGTGGAGGTGATTCCTTGGTCTCTATCAAAGTACCTGAATGTTTCTAGAAGAGCTCGTCCAAGTCAAAGCCCTGGTGACCTTCACTACTTCGGTCAGATCCCGGCGCTCAACGACTGCCTGTACAGATCCATGTACCGGTCCAGATACGTGGCGCTGCACGATCTTGATGAGCTCATCCTCCCACAGTCTGTCAACAGGTAGAGTATCTACTTCATAAGAAAGTCAGTAGAACAATGAGCTAAAATCTATGACTACCTTTACTAATGCAGTTTGAAGTGTCTTATTGTTCTTGGTCATTTTCTCTGCAGCTGGACCAAGTTGCTGCCGCTGCTGGAGAAGAAGTACGGCGCTGACAGGTGTTACATCTTCGAGAACAGCTGGTTCCCCACTGAGTTTGCGTTGCCTCCTCCGAAACCCAAAGCTCTGCCTCCAGAGGACCAGTGGCAGAACGTATCGGGCGTGAACATCCTGGCTCACCTCTACAGAGAACCCACCGTCCCCAGATTAAGACGTCGCAACTTCAAGGTCATCGTCAACCCCAGAGCGGTGTTTGCCACGTCTGTCCATGGAGTCCTGAAGGCGAAGAAATCCTCCGTCTGGGTGAACAGAAAAATAGCCCGCATGTACCACATAAAGTAAGTTGTATATCACACTTCAAGTTCCACAGAAATGTTTCCTTATACGGCCTAAACCAATCGTAGGCTGCATTCACAATAGTCCTGTTCAGTCCTCTTTAACCCGACTCCAGTCCGTTTACCTGGAAAGTCTGGTTTGGTTGGTGAGGTGTGAATGCTAGTGGAGCTCCGGTCTGCCTACAAAGCTCGGTCTGGGTTCAGTCCAAGTGAACTCTGGTTTGAATCCATATGTGAACGCCAAGCAGACAAGAGACCGCCGCTCCAAAAGCAGGAAGCAGACTACAGCGCAGGGCATTCTGGGTAAAAATAACCACAAAACATCCTAGCCTAGTGCTAGTGTGTGTGTGTTTTTTTTCTTTTTACAAAAGACTAGAGAGAAATTGTACAACCTTTAAAATTTGAAGCCACACATTTTTGTTTCCATCTGGTGAAGAAGGAAGTTGCTCTCAGTGTCATCAGAGGTTTTTGTGTCGCTTACTTCAGTGGTTCTTGGTGCAGCGCCCCCGCAGGCCAGGAGGGGAACAGGCTGCTGACAGGGTTTGATTGGTTTGACTCAGAGCAGAGAGAAAGAGCCACAGCAGTTGGAGCAGATGATGAAGTTTTGTCCCGGTAGAACCGAGTCTACCGGACCATCAGGTGTGAAAATACTCTTAATGGAAACCACTGCATTACAGTGAAGTAAACGATTAGCCGATGCTAATGGCAAACACCTAAACACAAAAATACTAATGCTAGCCATTTAGATGCCTGTCTCTTTGGATTTGTTTCTAATCTTACCTCCTTCCAGTTGACGACTGGTGTGAGACTCACAAACAGCAAAGTCCTGAGTTTATGATTTTACAGTAATATGCTGCGCTAAACATTTAGCGTCAGACACAAACAACTTCCAGTTTCTGTGAAAGAGTAAAACAGAAATCAGTGCGCCTCTTTACAGATGTCCTCTCTCTTCCTCAGACCTCGGGGACAGACCAGTCGGACGCCACAGAGTCTGATTTATGAAGGCCGCCTGCTGAGCTACAGCGCTGACCTCACTCCTGCTGTCAACGCTGTTCTCAGTGACACTCGACTCCTGCAGACGCCGTGAACTGTCATTTTTATTCCACACTGAATCATCGTTTTTGTTTTTGTTGCCATGCCAGCTACATTTTTCTTCCTGAGAAACTTAAAGCTCACAAACTCCCCTGCTGGTCTGGCTGCTGATTGGCATGCAGCTCTATGTTCTGATAGGCTTCATATTTTCTTCATGTGATTGTGTGAGTGTCATCTCTCTCCATTTGGACTGACTCAAACAGCAAAGTTTCTGATTTTGCTACATATTATTACTTTAAAGTTGTCTAAAGTAAAAAACATATGATGTGACATAAAGTTCATCCAAATTATGAACATAGGAGACATTTTATGAAAATAGTTGGCTTGAAAGGCCCCAAAATGTCGGCCATCTTGAAAAATATCCATCATCTTGAAATTCTAGTGGCTAATGGGAAATTTATATTCTTCTGCTGTACTCACATTTGATAATGTTTGTAATCTTTATGTGATAAAAATTAAGGGTTAAAAGTTTTCTCTCTTTTAGTAATACAGGAAGTTGTTTCAGTGAAATTTCCTTCATATTGGAATGAAAAACGCTGTAAAAAACTTTGTTGTCGAATCTGATCTTACTAAAGTGTGTGATTTGTCAGTAAGCCAAACCTCCCAGAATTACAGACATTAAAGTTTATACCGTTAGTATTTAATAAAATCTCTTTTAAATCAGGATGAAAAACTTTCTCCAGGTTGGCAGCAATAAAAGTCTCTCTTGTTAAAGTCAAAGACTGTGAAGTTAAAACGGGTTTATTTCAGCGACATGGCAGTTCAGAGCTTTACACCATAAATTCATCATACAGGCATAAATTATAAAATAATAAACAGTTCAGTTTGTTAAATATCATCAAAATCATCAGACATGTTGATTTAGTTTTTCCAGTTCCTGCTAATAATAAACCAAGTGGATTTTAACTTCATAAAGTGACAAACATTAAAGCTGCAGTAAGTAACTTCACCATGTTGTGACTGTTTGTCAGATGATCAGTGGAAACGTCAATCTGCTACTTTATCCAAACAACCAACCAGAGCCAGGAGGCGGGGCGTAGTGCTGTCAATCACTCTGTGTGGCGTTGCTCATCCCTAACTTTTCCTCCATACTGCACTCTGCTATGCTGCAGCTAGCATAGCTTGTTGTGAATGCTAGGCTAGTTAGCATAGCCGCGAATGACCATGGATAAACTGTTTCCCTGTAACTGTAAATTGTTTCTCTATTAGCAAATTTAGTAGCACATACATGAGTGATTGACAACGCTAAGCCCCGCCTCCTGGCTCTGATTGGCTGTTTCTGCAGGATTGGATTACTGGATTACTTTTTGATTATGTCTAATATTTTCAGTGACGTATAACAGCAAATAAACGTTGAAATAATAAAAACAGGAGTAATAAATTTCCACTCATATTTTAAGATTAATCTCAGAACATTTCTAGAAGAAAATCATTGAAATTTTAATTTCACAAATTTGCTGGGGAAAAAAAGCAACTTTTTTTTTTACTTTTAAGACAAAGAATTTAAATTTGCATGACAAAATCTGAGGTGAATCAGTAAATTTGAGGATTTTGGTAGAATTTACTTTTTAATCAATACACCCCCTACAGATTATACTGACATGACAATGATTTATGCTTTAAATATGTAACATTAATTGGTGGTTTTACCAATTAGCTGTTTTTCAGAATAAAGCAAGTTTAAAGTAACATCTATAACATTGGTCCCCAAACTACGGCCCGCCTCCACGTTTGGTCCGGCCCCCAGAACAATACCAGACAGTATGAAGAGTATTTTTCATTTACCCTATTTTCCGGACTATAAGCCATTTATATGTGGATTTTTCTTCAACCACCAGGGGGCTCTTTAGCAGGAAGTGAATCATTGGAAGTCTCGGTTACTTGCACGCCAACATTGAGCTACAAGCAGCAAACTGAGTCAGAAACAGATCAGATGTCTTTGGAAAGTGTCTTTGTCGGAGGGGAAAAGGCCCAGAGAGACAGGAGAAAGGATTTATCCCAGACCGGTAGGTGAGTCTCACCTTACAAGCCGCTCTGTGTAACATGCGGCGACCGGCTGCTAATGAGGCAATGAAGCTTCAAGCTGCTTCGCCACTTAGAGACCAAGCAGGATGTGGATATAAGCAACACTTTGGGTGTCATTGTCTCTCATCACTATGATGGAACCGTCTGGTTGCAGAGAAACAAGCTCAGGGCTCCGTTAGTCGTTATCATGAGTTAAAATGTTCACGAAAGTAAAATGTTCGTTTTTGTGGCGCTTCTGTATATTATTTTTGAAGGGATATATAAACGTTACCATAGCGACCAGAGTCAGAGAGGAGTTTAGAATAACCAAACACGGAGGACGGTGTAGAAGTGATAGCTTGTGGAGTCATTTTAAGAGATAAAAGACGTAACAAAAATAAAAGGCAGACGGGAGCAGCAGCTTTATATGCTGCACTATGATTTGGAGATGATTATGTGTTTTTATACGTAACATTTTTTACTGAATAAACATAATTATGACCTTTAGATTAAATAATAAACATTTCCACATATCATTTCCGATATCCACCAGACTCTCAGTTGCACGATATATCAGCTGTTTGGGATTCCCCTCTGTTCTGACGTCACCGCGCTCTGATTGGCTACCTGTCACATTCAGCAGGTTGTTCTCCTTCCCAGTCAGGGAAAAAAACCTACAGGCTGAGATAAAAGGGCCAAGACAACCCAAATAGGGAATATTCTGTATTTAGTGTGACACCAACATGCAGAAGCCTGATCTGACTGTTCATCTCCCCTTGTCCTCCGGGCTGCAACAAAATGTCCAAGTCTTGACGGTCCGCTGTAATAAAAAGGTTGGAACCACTGATTTACCACATGCTAGTAGCAACACGAAGGATCAGCACTTTTACTGTTACTGTTACGAAACTACAGTAATCAGTTCTGTTAAATCTAAACTTGGCAACTTTTTCTTTTTCAACCGTAATAAATGTGATATTAATTGACCTGTTATGTCTCAAATTGTGGGTGTCACCCCGTCCCCCTCTGCTGCTGCTGCATTGTTGAGGAAAACCTGGAGTGACAGAGATATCTGAGGCTTATATGTGTGTTTACTGGCTTAAAGGATAAAAAAACCAAAAACCTTTGGGGTTGTGGCTTATAGTCCATTGCGGCTCATAGTTCGGAAAATATGAACTAAAATCCTTCCTGGATTTTTTTTCTGTGAAGAACCCAGAGAGGGTTATTTAATTGTGCTTTCTGGAAAACAATATATTTTTACATTTAGGCTCTCCTGCAATTGTCACACTTTTTCTGTTACAAACTGACTCAGCCCCCAGCAGAGAAGGAAAAAGTTATGTGGCCCTCAGAAAAAAGTTTGGGGATCCTTGATCTATAGTGGCAGTTTAAAAAAGAATGGCAAAAAGCTGAAAGTTTTTCAAGTATTCAATATCACTGAAATATTAGTAGTAACAGTTTAACATTTATTAATATTTAACATGAAAACCAGGGGAGAGCGCGAACGCAGTCCCCCACTACCATAAATTGTGCAGTTGAGATTCTCCCATGTGGAGAATCACAGAGGTCAGATGGCCGTAGTGCAATGGCTGATCCTCACCCTGGATGATCCACCTACAGGATCATGGAGTCTCACCTGCCAGGAAATTATGACGTTCATTCCTCTGGCGGAGCCTCATCAACTTCACACATCCGGTTCTGACTCACGGTGGGACATTAAAATATTCCCTCAGTCACTTTAGGACTTAACTTTTAACTAAACACATTCAAAAACTCAGAGAAATAATACATTTATAAAAGAGAAATCAAAATTAACCAATATACAGACGGTCTATACTCCCAAAATGCATTGCGAGAATGCTGAAACATGTTAAAACTTTTAGCATTTAAGACTTATTTTGTCTTCAAATAAACCTAAGCAACCTAAAATAAGGTATATCTGATTACATCTGCAACAACTAACTAATTCATATTAATATAAAATGTAAAGGAAACAAACAAATCTTTGTTATTTAGTATCAATAACGGCATTATTGGCCGCTCTGCTGCTGCCACCTGCTGGTCAGAGTGAGGAATGACATTTAACGGAATAAACCAACTGAATGAATGACAACAGGTATTCGTTCTTACTCTTCGTAGCACAGAAACTGCTTTAATAAGAGCTTATTGACATCCTTGACATCCTTCTTGCATGTGATTCTGTTCTTGCAATCATAAATAGCAGTCTGTCCTCAGGGGTGGTGCCTGCTAGTTTTAAACATGCAGTAGTGCAGCCGCTGCTTAAAAAACCTGGCCTTGATCCTACTGTTCTGGCTAATTATCGGCCTATTTCAAAGCTGCCTTTTCTTTCTAGGGTTTTAGAAAATATTGTGTACTGTCAGCTGAAGCAGTTTTTAGATGGCATTCTGGAGGTTTTTCGGTCAGGTTTTAAAACTCTTCATAGCACAGAATCTGCTTTAATAAGAGTTTTTTAATGACATCCTTCTTGCATGTGATTCTGGTAACCATGTTGATCTGATTTTAATTGACTTAACTGCTGCCTTTGATACAACATTTTAATATTACACCACGTTGTAGGTATTGATGGCACCGTCCTTAAATGGTTCTGGTCCGACCTGGAGGACAGAACATTTTCAGTGAAAATTAGTGACTCTGAATCATCTGCTGCTTCAATGACTTATGGTGTCCGCAGGGCTCAAACCTGGGCCCACTGCTTTTCTCTCTTTATTTAATGCCTCTGGGTTCTATACTTAGGAAACATGGGATTTTATTTCATTGTTATGCTGATGATTGTCAGATTTATTTGCCCCTGAAGGATGTACATTCTATCAAACATCTCCTGGCAAGTCAAGGTGATATTAAAGCTTGGTTGGCCTTGAATGTTTGAAATGTAATGAAAACAGAGGTGGTGGTGTTTGGACCCAGTGGTTCCTGTGAGTTCTCTCCAGCAAGGCATTTCAAAGTGCTTTACGTCATTAAACACAAAAACACAGAGTCATGAAACATTGGACAAACAATCAAAAACATTAAATTTCCCGCCGAGTCAAAGTTCTGCCCTTTCTACGGGAAAGCATAAAAGAACAAAACGAAAGGCTCTGAATGAGTCAGTTTGTTCAAAGTGTTGCTGCTTCAGTAGGGGGAGCTGTAGAGCTGTTTGGCCACAACCATTTTGAATCCCACTAAGATACCTAAATTTCAGTCAGTCAATAATTTTGAGTAGTTTGGTGTGTTTTCAAATATGTTTCACCCTCCAAAATGGCACTTGTTTTGTGTCAAGATAAATATTAAACATTTAAAAACAGGCCTTCGGTGTGCTCTTCCTGCTCTGGCCAAATTATCAGGCCAATGTGGGAGGTTTATTTACACATCTGCATTATACAAGTCACAATCAGAAAATTCATGGAAAACCCCAACATTTCAAACAAAACAAGGCATTTTTCCTAAAGTGTGTCATGTGAAGTCTGTAATGCCTTCACACAGACATCAGGACTTAGTACCCTGGACTCTTGCATCCTACATGACATGTTAGGGTTTAACATAATGTTTACAACAACTCAATGATTCTACTTTAACATGGGGGAAGGACCTGTGTCTCTGTGAACTATGACAGCTGCTCACGGCACCATCAGTCAGGACTCTTCTCCTGTGTCGGAGGAGTGTTTGTTTTTCTACCTGATCAGTGTCTCTCTGAGGCTTCGCCCCGTTTTTATTCACAGGGATCTAGGAGAGTAAGAAGCTGTCATGTCCAAATGAAAGGTCACACAACACTGAAGCATGTTGAGTCTCCTTAGTGATAAAGATATAGAACGAGGGAGCACATTTTAGAAGATGTATAATTTATTTAGAGCAGAGTTGATTCATCATCTTATTCAGTTTATTTTTCATCATCAGGTCATTTTATGTTTTTCATAGCGATTTCTCTGTTATTGTGAACAAAACAAAAGATTTCACAGCACATTTAAACAGCAGTGATGCCATTACAGCTTTTCTCTAATTGTAACTCTGCTGATACGTTTCATGGAGTTTGATGGTCACACAAAAACTCATTACAATCACACGTAGTTCACATTTTAAAAACTGTACAGGCTGATAAACAAAACAAAAAAATTACACTTGATGAATATGATCTCACAAATCTGAGAAATAAATAGATAAATAATAAAATCTGCTAAAATAATAACTGTATTAGGTTAAATCTTTCTTTTGCTAAATTTTCCACGGATGGGGGAAGGGCAGCGCAGTGGAAGTCACTTTTTAATTGGTCACTAAATACTTTTTGGTAGCTATTTCTCATAAATATAGTGTCCGTATTAGTCTGAATGGGCATTTATTTCCCTTCTGTGACCCAACAGCTGGCTAGAAATCTTTTGGTTCAACAGTTTGGCTTTGGGTTGCTGTCGTCTGTTAGGTCTTTGTCTTCATGACTCATTTAATTTGCTAGTTTTCTGTTCCCATCTTCAGAAATCTGCACATGTAAACAAGTGACATCTGATTTTTTACTGTAACATAAACTAACTGTCAAACTGACCTAGTGTTAGTACTGATTCCCTTCTTCATGACCTGAGCTGAGCTGGCAGTAATTGGGGGCTCGTCCGGTATTTGAACCCTGGTCCACCAAGCAGATTCCTCTAGGCTGGCTAACCTACTGAAGTCTTTTTGTTAGGATTCTTGATCATCTGCCTACTGAAGTCATAGTTGACCTCATAGGTTTCCGTACACTGGCAGAATTTCCAAATTTTTTCACAATTTTTAGGTGAAATTCTCAACAATAACAACTTTTCCTGTTACTCGTGGTTAATGGTTGGATGAAGCCTTATATTACTTCTATTAACCCACTAATATGTTAATATGGGAGCAAATTGTTTGTTATGCACTTTACCGCTTTTGCTAACTTTGAAAATATTTAGCCCACTTGGCTTCCCCTAAATTAATTTAGTCAGATAAGGGTCCGATTTACACTAACAACTGCACTGGGTTGTATTTCAAACAACTCAACTCCAAGAAAACCAGATTACAATCTTAGCAATCAGCATTAGCATCAGCTGCAATAACGCAGGACTCGATTCTTCCTGCAGCACCGGTTCTGCTGACCCGGTAACCTGAATCGAGGTGGCTTGCTTTCCAAACATGACTCTAAACCAAGCTTTTTATCCACCGGTTAGAAACACACCTATTGTTTTTCTATGGATTAGTAATATCAATGTTCATTCTGAGATTTTAACTAAAGAAAGCTAAGACATGATACTTTCCTGCTGTATGCATGAATTATCTGTTTCAGCTGCTGCAGAACCAGAACATCCTGGTCAGAATTATGGAAAATATAGCAGTATTCTTTGATTTTTGACCATGTGAGTTGTAATGAAAAGTGTTTGCTATCTCAGGCGGACTCTGCTGCGCTGCCCTGCGACTCACGATAGGAATCAGATTACTTTGTATCATCTCACTAACATAGAAAAGTCTAAAAACAACACACTGATGTGCTCTGGGCTCACATGCTTCCACATCAGACCTGATCTGCTCCCAGCGCCTCAACAGGATCCACCGCAGCTCTTCTTCTTTTAGCTGCGCAGAACAGAAACGGGTGAGCTATCTGTCAAACTGGGCTGAACCACGAGGTTCTGGCAGTGTGTCGGTCCAGATTTGATTGTTGGATCCAGTTGATTCAGACTTGCAGGAGCAGATCAGGTCTGGGCTAAAAGTTTCCTGAATTTAAAATTAGTTTCAGTGTAAAATTGCACCAAGCGATTACTGAAACACTTTGACCCGGAAAGTGACCCGACCCAGATACTTGTCCCGCTCATCGCTGTTGCGCAGGTTGGATCCCTCCACTTTACATTCCACCGTCTGCTCCACGTTGAAGTCCTCCTTAGTCAGCAGCAGCTTGACGGCCACCAGCGGCTGGACGTAATCCGGCTGCAGACACAAGCAGAGTCAGAGGTTCTGGGTCAGGTCACACCGACCCGGCAAATCTGGCATGTGAGGAGAGAATCAGCTGAACACATACGACACGTTTTATCAAGTTCATTTTGGTTTAAGGTGCAAACATCTGTCTAATAAAACAACTCTAGCTTTTTCTCTCTGTTTCTGGTGATGTTGGGTTGATAACCAGCAGCTTTTTCTGGGTAAATATTTTCATTTATGACCAAAAGTTTCTGTAAAGCTTCAAAGTGTTTTATATCCTGAAGAACAATCAAAACTTTCTTTCAAGTTGAAGTATAGCCAGTTTATCCCTTTTGTTCCTAACTTCTGGATGGCTCTCTGCTGATGTAAACTTTTTCTTCACAGTGGCAGCGCTAGGGGGCGCTGTAGCTCGCCCTGGAAAAATCATAGCACCCCCAGGAAAATATCACATCATTATTTTCTTATTTTTACCTAAGATGATATTCTTTAATACGTGGTTGTTGTGATATTTTAATTTAAAAAGAATCAATGATTTTATATTAGTCTCATCTTGCAAATGGAAACAAAGTTTTATGCCTATTTTCACTTCCAGCAAACAAGTGAAAGGACCATGTAATGCAAAAATTGATTGTTTTATACGACTCAAATCCATCTAGTCCAACATCAGTGTCTGACCTCACAAATAGCTTTCTGGAAGAAAAGTGAAAATTTCTAAAAACACATCCTATAACCTTAACCTTCAGATTAGATCTGAAGATATTTCCAACATCATATTAAATCTTTTTAATCAAAAATGGATCAGCACTCATTTTCATGGTGAGTAACTCAATACTTTTACCAAAATAGTGTACTTTATAGTGCAAATCATTTCATTAAACTATAACAACATAATAAAATATCTTCACTGTCTCAGACAAGCTTAAATAGTTGGCAGTGGCGACATCATGTGGCCAGTGAAGGTATTGCAAGAAAGACTTTTGAACCCAATGAGATGTTTTTTCTGAAAAGTTTCGGAAAAATTGTGCAAAATAATCTACAGTCATGAATTCAGATTTCCATGAGTGTTTTCAGTTCCTCTGTGCATGTGAGAAGCAAACAGCCTTTACTCACATGAACGATCTTTCCGTAATACGGGAAAAACATCTTATCCAGACGACCTTCAGGCGGGAAGTAAATCATCTGCAGCGGGGTGTTTCTCTGCAGAAAACACAGCCTGGTTCTGTTTCTGTGCTCATTCAGCGCCGATACTAAATATCTACACATGAAAACTTCACAGGTGCATGATGGGATTGATGTTAGGCCGCTACCTTGGCGGTACAGTTGATGTACGGATCTCCTTCGGGTTTCAGTCCAATTACCTGCAGACACAAATGGAGTTATTGCTTTTTTATTTTTTAGAAATTTCACACTCAACAGCTGAAGCTCCATGATAAACTAAAAAAATGATGAATTTCTTCTAATTTTTTTTCAGGTTATCAAAAAAAACCTACAATTTATGTCTTTACTGGAGTTCAGTCTGCAAGAACAATCCATTTAAAGCATGCGACGGAGTAAGGCTAAAAAAAGTTATTAAATTTAATTACGAGAATAAATTCATAAATACACAAATTACGTCACAACACAAGAATAAAGTTAAAATAATAATAAAATAAAATCGCAATAATAAAGTCACAATAAAACAGTAATAGTCGAATGAGAACAAAGTCAAAATAAGTTGCAAAAAGTCATAATAATACAAGGATAAAATCACAATAATATGATAATAAAATCACAATATTAGGAAAATAGTTGTAATAATATGCAAATAAATCAATTTCAGCAGCAAGGCATTTTAAAGTGCTTTAAATAATTAAAAATTAATGAATAAATAAAAACAGCATGTGACATTGAATAAACAGTAAGAAAGAGAAAAAGATTTTGAAAAAAATTAAAGATTAAAAAAGATAAAAACATTAAAACCCTTTTAGGACTTCAGTTAAATGCTGTATTACCATATTAAAGATGTAATGACACAAAAAGAAAGATGTAATAATGCAAAAATAAAGTTGTAATGTTACAAGAATAAAGTTGTCTGAGAATAAAGTCCTTATAATACCACAATAAAGTTGCTTTAATATTAGAATAAAGTCATAATATGTCTTAATTAATTTTAACTTTATCCTATTAAAGCTTTACTCCCATAGTTACATGTTTTCTTAGCCTGATTCTAACAGTTGTACAACCACAGCGCCCTCTGCTGAGAAAAGATGGTATAGACTTTGTTTTTATCTGATTCAGCAATAAAAGCTGATTTTTGTGTTAAGATCTGAGAGCTTTGAAATGATCTGAGTGAATTAAACTCCTCCCAGACACACACACAATGCGTCCACATATTTAAAGTACCCAGAGTGAATGCTGGTTCTGTACTGACCCGGTTCAGCTTGATGATGATACAGGGCTGCCCCTCTGCGTATCCGAAGCTGGCGTCCGCCAGACCGGAGCACTGGCGCAGATTGCTGCGTTTGAACTGGCAGACCTTCTTCTTGGGCTGGTCGTCCTGGTCCGTGTATTCGCCCACCAGACACAAGTCGTTCCCCTCCTGGATGCTGTCGTTGTACTCTGCAGACAGGAAGCGGGCTTTTATTGTGAAAGCATCAGCACTAATAGAAAGCGACATCCTGGGGAGCCAAACTCATTTTCATCGAGATCATGAATGTTGTCAGCTGGTGATATTCACTTTTTGTTCCATATTGATCATATAGTTTAACTTTAGATCAGGAAAGGCTGAGGCAGCAGTGTGAGAGATACTGCCACCTGCAGGTAGGAGTTAGCATCGCCTTAACTCAATGTTTTAGTCTAAAAGTTGCTTTGATTTGATTGATTATATAATATTTAAAAGGGATTTTTATGTAAAATCTCCTGTTTAATCTTTCCGTCAATGTTATTCCCTAATCAAAAATATTCCTGCAGTCTTGCTTTCATTTTTCATTTTTCTTTTTCAGTTTTTCATTTCTTCAATCTCCATGGGAACCATTCAGATGTCCAAAACGCCCGGGGGAGCCTGGCCCCGCCTTCGAGACGCAGCTCCTCCCCCAACCAGATCCTTCAGAGGAGCAATTAGCAAACACCTGGTGGAGCTGCTGAGCTCATAGGAGCTGCTGCTCAGAGCAACGCTGGTAAAAACAGATTGGCAAAGGAGCCATGTTGGGACGACTTCATGAAGGCAGAGCTTCAGAAAGAGGAGGAGTTTTTAAAGAGACAGAGGCCCGATTTCAAGGTGTTAAATTAGGAAGTAAAATGTCTTTGAGTCAAAAGAGTAACATTGTTACCTGATAATGGTATAAAATGGTACAACGTGCCTGGAAAACACATAATACTGCCCTTTTAGGCACACGATTGATATCCTACAAGTTCTCTTTATGTGTCTCCTCTGGAGGCTGGAGGGCCACAAAAAAAGCTTTGGCGGGTCGGATTTGGCCCCCGTGCCTTGAGTTTGACACGTGCTCTAAAACATGGAGTATCTGGGTTTGACTCACGCTGCAGAAGGTCGTGCAGCTGCTGGACGTACGGGTTGTATTTAGTTGGATCCGAGCGGTTGTAGGAAATCTCAACAGCATGAGGACGAACAACCAGACCTGAAACGAAGCAACGCATGAAGTCATGAGGCAGAGAGAACACAGCTGCAGCATCAGGCAGCATCAGGCAGCATCCTGCAGCAGCTGGCAGCATCGTGCAGCATCCTGCAATGTCCTGCAGCGTCATGCAACGTCCTGCAGCGTTATGCAGCATGATGCAGCAGCTGGCATCATCATGCAGCATCCTGCAGCGTTATGCAGCATCATGCAGGGTTATGCAGCATCCTGCAACATCCTACAGCGTTATGCAGCATCATGCAACATCCTACAGCGTTATGCAGCATCCTGCAACATCCTACAGCGTTATGCAGCATCATGCAACATCCTACAGCGTTATGCAGCATCCTGCAACGTCCTGCAGCAGCTGGCAGCATCATGCAGCATAATGCAGCATCTTGCAGCGTTATGCAGCATCATGCAGGGTTTTGCAGCATCCTGCAATATCCTGCAGCAGCTGGCAGCATCATGCAGCATCCTGCAGCGTCATGCAACGTCCTGCAGTGTTATGCAGCATTATGCAGCATCATGCAATGTCCTGCAGGGTTATGCAGCATCCTGCAACGCCCTGCAGCAGCTGGCAGCATCATGCAATGTCCTGCAGCGTTATGCAGTTTCATGCTGCATCCTGCAGCGTTATGCAGCATCCTGCAGCGTTATGCAGCATCCTGCAGCGTTATGCAGCATCCTGCAGCGTAATTCAGAATCATGCAACATCCTGCAGCATAATGCAGTGATATTCAGCATCATGCAGCAGCTGGCAACATCAAGCTGCATCCTGCAGTGTTATGCAGCACAATGCAGCATAATGCAGCGCTATGCAGTGTTTTTCAGCATCGTGCAGCATCCTGCACCATCCTGCAGCAGCTGGCAGATTTTGGTGGGGTCACCTGGAGAGGTCAGGCGGTCCTGGTGCCGGGGAACGGCGTCATCCAACGTCTGCAGCATCACCCATATGGTGAGGACGAACATTCCAGTCAGGAATCCATAAAAGATGAGGTAGAAGAGGAAAATGAGACCTAGAGGGAAAAAATCAAACATTTCAAAATCAAACAGGAAGTGAAAGTGTTGGCTTAAACCACAGGTGTCCAAAGTGTGGCTTGGGGGCTGTGTGCTGTCCTCTGGATGAATATGTGTGGCCCCCAACCACAGTTCTACAGGCAAATATAACCTGAAAGCAACACCAATCAAAGCAGATGGACATATTTTTTTATTTATTTTACAATTTTATAGACAAATAGTCTTATTAAAATTTCTAAATAATTTTGGTACAACGCGTTTCTTTTGCATTGGTTGTCATTTTGTAGCCCAGATGTTATTGCTGCTGTGTACACTGCACAGGACAGAACAATGGCAATAAAGACTTTATTTATCTTACTTAGTATTAAAGGAGCACAAGCATCCAGTTGAGTGCAAAAAGAATCAACTCCTCAACAAAAATTGCTCCGAATGTTTAGTTTTCCTATTTCATGTTATGTTGCTTAACAGGATCAATAAAATATGTTTTATTCTTCCTTTATCTCATTCTTCATTTAACACTGTTTGCCTCAAATCATCACAAACCTAATGAGGTTATTCTGCACCACCAATGCCTGTTTATGCATATTAACACATTCCAAAAATCCTATTTTGTTTTTGCTCCCATCTAGTGGCTAGAATTATGTCTAAATTAACTCATTAGATAACTAAGCAAGTCTTGATGCTCAATTTATATATTTTGCTGATATCCGATTTTATCAGTATTACTAATTAAATGCAGTAGCAATTAGACTTCTCTATTACGGAAAACAAAGTGAGCCGCATGCGCAGAAGAACATAGACGTCACACAGCAGACTTCAGTGTACGGCAGTAACAATGGACGTCGCCTTCTATGGACGGATTTTAAATTTATTTACCAACTTAAGCTGAGAATATCATCACCAGATCATAACAAGATAAAAAAGAAAATCCATCAAACAGCAACGGTCTTCAGTGAAGCACTGACTGCAGCTTCTGACCCGGTTCTGTCTGGAATGGAGTCGGACCAGGATGTTGGTCTGTGATACTTTCACTGACTCAGACTCCTTTCCTCACTTCATCACTTCAGACATTGTTTATGTGCAGATGTTCCGTCTGCTGCAGAATTATGACGCATGTTTCACGTCAAGCATGTAAAAGTCGGACAAAATGCGACAGAATGGTTCAGACCAGGGGCGGAGCTATAGGAGGGGCTGGAGGGGGCAGCCCCCCCCCCGAACCGGGCCGGATGGGGGTCCGGGTCTGGAGGAGCCATGAAGGAAGGAATGGTCTCAAGTCACTTAAATGTCTGATTATAGACGGAGAAAGTGTTGAGAAAGGAGCATTTAATGTTAAAGTTGACATTCCCACACACATCCGGCGGGGGGTGGGGGACTCCCCAGTGCCAGCGGGCACGGCCGTAGCGGTTCGGCGCGCGGTGGGCCGGAGTGGCCCCGGGG
>CAEGAF010094876.1:0-17448 GCA_903067075.1 Micropoecilia bifurca | reverse complement strand
ATAAACAATGACATGTCACTGTTTAACAAATGTTTGGAACTTTTAAAGAATAAATATTTTTCGACTGTTAAATTGCTGATTTCAAACTCCTGTGTCTTTATTTCTATTACCAGACATATGGGATATTACAATTATCTCTCAGAAGGTAGCAAAATGGCTAAATGTATAAAGTTTAAACAAACCATCTTCCTTCAAAATGCTAAAAAGAATAAATGTAGGTGTCTTAGTTTATTCCTAACCAGACCTTGATTAAAAAAAAATCATCATACAAAGTAATTTAAAAGGTATTTTCTTCTATTTCATTGGTGTTTATATTACACATTGTGGTTTAAGTGTATATTAAATGTATCCATATGTCCAAATATGTTTGAAACATATAGGCTGTCGTAGGATGTCACCTCACTGTATGAGACTGAGCATGTGAACATCAGAGGACTCTCCAGATCAACAGGAGCGTTCATTAAGGAACTCTCAAATAAATTAAAGTTTGGCAAAAAAACAAACAAACTCTGAGGCCAACCACAGAATCCATAAAGTCTAAGAAAGATATAAAAATCATAGTTTATTTTTTAAAGACCAAATCTTTCATTTCTCTTTACCTGCTCTGAAAGAACTGGGTAGTGAAATCTTACCAGAACAAGATATGATGAAGTTTTGCAGTGACATTTTTTTCCTCCTGTTTCTGTTCAGGAACTCTATTTAGCCAATCTCATATTTTTATAGTCAATATATACTTAATGCAATATAATATTTTAAACATGAAAGTTTGTTTAGCATTTGTATTTGCTTGAACATTTTTTTCCATCCTATAATATATGGGGTTTCCACATATTTCAGTGACTTATGACAAGAGAAGCGACATTTGTGGTTCGTGTTTTGGATACAATATCTGTATGTGTGATGGGATTTGAGCCATTAAATTCACATGAATTCCAGCTTTATGTGAATTTGCCCCAAAATCTTGAGATACTACATTTTGCTTGAAACATGTTTTGTGACTTTGTGTTAAAAGTTGACTATGAAGGCCAGAAGATAATATTTCCAAAATAAAATCCCTTTTTCATTGTCCTATCTCATATTATAAGCTCAATAAAAAAGAACACTCTCTCCACATTAATGCTTTACATTTCTCTTTATAAAATAAGTTTACACATATCAAATTAATGTATAAATTTAATTTAGCAACTACAATCACAGGCGAGATTCTTTTTACCTGATCCAAGGACACATTTGACTGTCGCTGCATGTTTCTAAGTCCAAAGTCACCTCTTCGGAAGAAAATGTGTAAATTTGTATTTCATCTGAAAATTAGCACCCAAGAATATGGAGCAGGACTAGAGAGACACAGAATCAAGCTGTTTGAGGTCCAGTCTTAAGTTTCTACAACAAATGACAATTTGGGGCACAATGTCATCTGTCGGTGTTGGTTCTGTGGTCCAAAGTTTGTTCTTCTAGTGACAATTCAGAAAAGCCAATGAATATCAGAAAAAGTAAATTAATAAATCTGGTTATATTGTTTTATGAGGGAAAAAAACTTGTCTTCATTTGTGTCCATTTCAATCTGTGTTAAATCTTCTCACACGTATTCATTTTACATTGTGGGGAAAAAAACGCATATTTTAACAACTGTACGATTGATATTTTAACTTTTAAATAATTTTCCAATGATTTTATCTCAGATCCTATTCAAAAACTACTACAGAGTCACTGATCTATGGAGAATTGGAGAAGATGGTCAGTGGGTGCATTTTGTTTTTCCTCAGATGGGATATTTAAAACTGTGAGCACGTCATCTGGACCAAACTATTAATAAGAAGTCATCTTACTGCCCACCCTCTCCTTAGTCCCTCCCCCCTCCCCCTCCCGCTGACTGAACCCCATTACTCGTTTGGACACTTGCCCCAACACTGTCCGCATGGCAGCTGGGCGCATGCGCAGCTCAGCGGCGGTCCTAAATATCCAATATCCTCTGAACCCGCCTGGTGCTCAAACTTGGACGCCGACTGAAAATAATGTTGTTTCCCCGCGGAAGCGAACTTTCCTTCCACCGTAACAGAAGTCCGGAACTCGAGTCAGGGTTTGTCGGTGTGTTCAGTGTGATCTGAAATACTTCTTTTTTCTTTTTTTCTTTTTTTTCCTGATTTAGTGTAGGACTCCTAATGGCCAGCATTGGCTGAGTGTTTTTATCCAGTCAGTGACAGCCTGCAAACAGCAGGGAGAGCTGTGCGGCGAGAGCCACGCATTTGTTATGAGCGCTTCCGAGCTGTGAGCGGAGAATCTGGGAGCCCATTTCGTGCTGGAACACTTTCAACACAGGTATGTTTGTTTACTGATTTTTTATGTTTAAAAAAAAAAACGTTTTACTTTATTATTATTATTATTATTATTATTATTATTATTATTATTATTATTATTATTATTATTATTATTATATGCATTTGACATTTTTAAGATGATCTCAAAATGTAACATTCGCGTTTTTTTTATTGATATTTTTATTTAGAAATTTGGACTAAATGTTCATGCGGGTAAACTAACACCTTCTGTTTAGGACAACTAATAACGCTGCATCATAAGTTTGGAAAATAAACATACATTTCTCCTTGTTTCTCATCAATTCTTCTTCTACTACACGTTGAGTTTTTTATTATCTAAATGTGTCAGTTTTTGATGTAAGCGCAACTTACGTGTGAAGTCATTCAAAGTTTTAAGATCGTTTTTATTTGAGGTATTTTGAGTAAACTATAGAATATCCAGAAAGTCGCATTGAGCGTTTATTTGACGGCTGACAGGAGTGTTGCCGCTCAGTGCGTGTTTCTTCATCTTTTTTTTTTCAATCAGAGGTTCTGGTGACACTTCACTCCTCTCCTCCCGCAGATCGCGGTCCGCATCCCCGTGGCCCTTTTTGCCCCCCATCTCTCTTTCATCCCACGTGGAGTTTGTGTTTATATTTGATATGTAGGAAATGGGAATCTTATACCACCACAGTCCCGGCTCTCGGGGCTTGAATGGCCCCTGGCTATTAGCCTGCCCCTAACAACATGACGAGTTAGGTACACGCCGACGCAAAATCTGATAGGGGCCCTATTGCGCCGTAATCTGTGTGTGCAGGTTAGATTTCACATAGAGGACTTAGACTCAACCAAGGCGGGTTAAAACCCCAAAACACCACTGATGGCATTTGGTGCCCATAGGATAATAATAACAATTATAATAATAAAAAATAATAGGCACATCTATAATTATATATGTCTTTATTTCTTTGTATCACTATTACTACTATTATTGTTATTATTATTTGCATTTCAGTTTTTAGGTTTGCGGTTTTCGTATTGACGCGAGTCGACATGGAATGTTATTAAAAAAGTAAATAATTAGCAGTGTTTTGTAAGTATAAGTTCTTAAAATAATTCTAATTTTAAAACAAATAAATCAACTGTAAGCAATTTTTTTACTACATTTAAAGATGAAGATTTGATCCTTCAGATTGAAGCGCATCCTCTGTTTTTTCATGTCTCCTAATTTACAAAATAAAAGCAGGTCGTTTTAATTTCAATACGTAAAACATGGATACGATTTGAGTTCAGAAGCTTTTATTTATACGACTATCATTAAATTTATTAGGTCACACGCCATATTATTATAAAACACAGAGTATCCAGGATGTCGTTTCTTTTCCTCTTTAATCGGCCAACATCTAATCAAGAGAGCTGGAATTTTTTTCCCCCCTTTTTGTCACTATTTTATAGAAATGCATCTCTTTATACCATTATCTCACATCTAAATAAATAAGTAAAATTGCTGCAGAATCCATCATATCCGAGGGAGAAAATGTCTCCAATTAAGTGTGCAGTGAAATGCTTGGTGTTCATCGTTATTGATAGGCGCAAGTCGAAATGAATACGTAGCGGTGCGGTCAGCCTGCAGCTGCCTTCATGTGGTTTGTTCAACATCATCCTCTCTTCGGCTCTCAGAGCGTGAAATTACCGCAGCCTGGCGGCGTTCTGCACTTTCTAACCCCTCACCTCTCCTCCGTCTCACGTGTGGCTCTTATATGTCGCTGTCAATGGCCATAGTAAGGAATATATTTCTCTCTGCTGGGAGGCTGAAGGAAATAGCAGTTTATTGATCCCCCTGCTTAGTGTCTGGTAACTGCTGGGTAGCACAGCCGGTCCAAAATTGTGTAGGGCCCCATGTGGAATTTGATTTAAGGCCCCCCATTCCAGTTAATCCAGCAAATGTTTTTTTTTTTTATATATATATATACATATTTACATAACAGACCTAAATTTCATAGTTGGTTCCTAGAATACCCAAGGTATAAGTAAGCACTGGAACCAAATAAAACTATAGTTTGAATCTCAATTAACGACTTTGCTTGTGTTCGAGCTCAGAAATCATTTCATGGACACAATGTTTATTGAATCATTCAGTAATATTTAATATTTTTCACACACCTGTCATTGCTACTTCATGTTCTTGGAGTAGTTTAAATAAATGATCAGATATTCTAACATTTTACTCCTATGCACTTTTTTCTTCACAAATTCTTAAAAGAGTTAATAACATGTTGACCTGACCACAAATTTCTAGTATTTACTTATATCTTATGGAACTTTTTAGAGATCAAAGATGTTAATTCATTTTCTCTCTGTGTAATATATGCATATTTTTGAATTAATTATAAAGCAAAATAGATTATTGTACTGTGAATTTAATTTATAACGTTTTGTTCAAAATATATTGAAATAAAAGAGCATTAAAGGGGAGTCAGAAGTTCTGTGGTGGTTGACAGAGTTAGCTGGATCTGATTGCGTGTCAACAATGTAATCAACTTCTTCACAGAATGTCTTTTTCTTGACCCTGAAGTTATTAAGGGTAAATATAAATATAATATAAATCGCAGCCTTATCACAACAGATAAGGCTGTTTCTCTGATTTACTCAGATGGTCTGGATATGACTGACTCTGGACAGTCAAGTCCAATTCAATGTCTAATTCAATCTGAACTCAGTAAAGTCAGGAAAGTTTTACTGCTTATTCTTACGAGATGACAATCACGAGGTGATTGATTCCCAAAATCGGTGTGCACAAAATGTGATAACTTAAAAAAATACATTTCTGTCTGTAATTCATGAATCTGTGAGACATGGCTTAAAGTAGACTTATTCTTTATAAACTCGAGTACAAATGAGAAATGTTTACATCTAAAAGAAGTGTGAGAAATAGAAGGATCTTCATGATCTGTGGGCTTTGCACAGATGCTTAGTTTGCTTAGGCCTTGGGCCGGCCCTGTTACACACTAGTTTGAAAACATTTCACTGTTGTGTAAAATGAATATCAGGGGATATTTAAAAGTCAGACATCTATTTTGAAGGAGTCATTTGTTGTATCAAATATTTCATCACTTGAAAATGGAAAAAAAACCCAAAAAACTAATGAAACCACAGCCAGGACACATTTTATAAGTGTATTTTCCAACTCACTGGACATGTTTTAAAACAAGAAGGATGTTGGAAGGAGTGAAAATCCAGAAAGAAAAGAGAGCTGATTGTGTCCTCCCGAAAGGTGAGATAGAGTGAGAAAGAGAGAGAATGAAAGAGAGAGAGAGGAGAGAGACAGGAGGGAGGAGGGTGGTGGAGGCTCCGGCACAAATCAATTCACCTGAGAGACGCATTATTGTCTTCGGTTTCTGGCCTGGAGGAGCTGAGCGCTATGAAAAATTAAAAGGATGCCAGTTAGTTTAAAGGATCGAGCCAGAGGATAGACACACAAACCGCCTGCGCATCCCTAATTTAATGCTACTCACTGTCAATAACTCATATTTTAAACCAGGCTTTTATTAAGTTAACATTTCAGCTGTTGCTGTTTTGAAGTCTATACTTATCCTTTATAGACTAAAACGAAAACCTAACCTGCAAACGGTTTACAGGCACTCCCAGCTGCGTTGCTGGGAACTACAGGTCTAATAACAGGGAAGGACTCTCTTTGTTTGCATGTGAGCGTTCGTCTTTGCAGCCAGAGCGCTTTTGTTCAGTTGTCCAACTTTCCCAACACCCTTTGCACAGTAAACAAGAGACAAACCATTCTGTTCTCGTCTTCCCGGGGATGTTGGCATTGTTGTCCATTGTTTTCAGCTGCCCCTTTTGTTGCGGCATCACTTTCTGCGCCTCAGCAGCGACGGAGCGACGAGGAATAGAACGCGACGGTCGCAGCATCGCCTCTCACCTTAAGTTGTAGACAATTCCCCGGCGTCCAAACTCTCCTCCTCCTTCGCTCCCTCCCTTCATCAACCTGTCTCCTGTCTAGAATTAACGGGGTCACTCACTGTCTTCGTGTGCCACGGCCAGCCACTGTGTCTGTGGTCCAGGGTCAGCCAGGCAGCCATATCATTTACGCTTCTCTGTTTTCATTGTTGATATTTACTTCTGCAATTATCGCTCCACTTCACCCCTCGGCCAAAGATGATATGCTGAAGTTAACACGGGCGCTTCCCTCCTTCAGTCTCCTCTTGCTCAAACATGCAAACCCAAACACACACAAACGTAAGATCCAACTGACAGAACCACATAGGCATAAAACATGTATGTATATTTACATATATGTATGTATAAGGAAGAGGCGACCAATGTCCCCAGAAGGACAGTATGCATCTTTTCCTATTGATTTCTATTAATTTGGGAATTCATAAATAAATAAATACAAGACCTTTATTGCTTTATATTTCTGAAAACATTTAATTTGCCTTGTGTCTGTTGCTTTTCAAGCGAGTGGCAGATCGCAGCCAGAGAAGCCATGGAGGCCTCGCAAGACCTCAGCGAACAGATGGTGAGTCAGATGCTACTGTATGCATGCAGGTCTGTGGGTGAGAGAGTACACCTTGTGTCAGCCACACAGCTGTGGGGTATGGTGCATTAGATGGATAGTGTGTGTGTGTGTGTGTGTGTGTGTGTGTGTGTGTGTGTGTGTGTGTGTGTGTGTGTGTGTGTGTGTGTGTGTGAGTCCACTTGTGTGTGTCTCTCTCTGGGTGCGCACTAACTCGCGAACAGATGTGATGCAAGTCCAGTAGCCATATGGTGGTGGTCACAATTTTCTTGAGCTGGAGTGAAGTTTGCTATACATATTGACTCAAAACGTTCTGTGCAAAATGAGTCTTTTACGAATGTTTGAATTTCTACAATGCTATTAATAAGCTCACTTCAGCATTAATTGAAAACAATAACAGAAACACTAAAAAATGCTGTAAATACATAATGAGCATAATCAAGGATTTAGTTTATTTCAGTGACACTATTTTGAGTTAATTGAGCAAAAAAAAAAATCAGAAACAACAAAAAACAAAGTTGTTTTATTCTGTTTATGACAAAAGTTTTATCATGAGTTTAAAGAAAGAAAAATTAAAGCCAAGAATAACTTAATTTGATGAGACAGATTGGTGGAAGAAAAAAAGGAGGAGGACAAATTCATCATATCAGAACCGCCTTCGATCCACCACAGTTGAATAGGAACTTAAAGCTCCTGGTCTATATCATCATACAATTTTTTATTTCTGCTCCTTTTGGTGCCGAGGCTTAAGGAGGCTCTTGACTTTGGATTTGGAACTGAGTGACGCCTTAGAAGACATTTTATTGCGATGTTTAGTTTGTCCAAATCCTGAAAGAAAAACAAAATGAAAACATTTGCAGGAAATTTGCACAAAATTTATGCAAAATTCAAAAAATAGCTGACAGCTGAGTCACAAGCTTATTGGGTTTCTCGCTGATCTGGTTGGCTTTTACGTTTTGTTCAGCTTTCAGCGGTTGGAGCTATGAGGGAAGTAGCTGCCACAAGGTTCTGATCGACCAATCAGATGCAGATTTGGAACACAGGCGATGCATCACCTAGGACAAGAAATAATATAAAAGTGAATTGCGCGCTTACATCTGCACATAAACATCCTGCATGAGTTCAGGTGTAAAACAACACTATTCATTTGTAACATGTAGGTCCTGAACCAACAGGGCCAAACTCAAAATCTCTGACACAGGCAAATTTTATATACTAATCCCGGTAGATGAGGGATTCCTCAAGCTGTTTTCATATCCAAAGTTTCAAATGTGTAATCGTTGTGTTTACAGGTCTATTTTCAGAGTTAACTAAGTTGACTAATCATTACATAATTGCAATCTTTTAAAATCCTTTTTCTGAAGTGCTAACTTATCAAAATAACATTTTTTCACATAAGAGAGGGTGTCCTCAATTGCCAGTGTCCCGTAGGCTTTAGATCTGTCTTTGTGCCAATACAGTGGATTCATATTGCTTAATTACTTCCTCAGTATGTCATCAAGTTCCTCAGGGCCTAGTAATGACCAATTCATTTGACACAGGTCTTACCCTAAGCCATGTAGGATAATTACCCTTCAGGAATAACTTTGGACACCTGTGAGAACTTACTGACTGGCTGTCGAAATTAGTTTCTGAGGACTTCCCTTGTAACATAGCGCAGATAAAAACATTCATACTTATAGATTCCTGACTCGGTGAGGATATTCTGAAAGTAGTTGGTAAAAAGCAGCAAAAGTATGTAAAAAAAACCAAGCTTTTTTTTGTCTGCTACCTTGTCCTAAATGACAGCAAAAACGCTCCTGTGGAAATAAAAGAAGTAAGAGAGATGTTAAGAAAACACAAGGAGACACCTAGATGCACTTGGACTGACGCTTAGAGTCGAGGCAGCGTCCCAGTTCTGCTTGTTTAAAGATCAGGCCGTATTGTTGGGAAAATGATTTTGGCGACGTGCGAAGGCCACTCACATTTCAAAGTCGTTAGTCAGCCACCAGAACAGGTGTAATTTCATCTTCTTCTCCTCCTCCTCCATCAAGACTCCCTCTCTCTCTCTCTCTACCTCTCTCTCTCTCTCTCTCTCTCTCTCTCTCTCTCTCTCTCTCTCTCTCTCTCTCTCTCTCTCTCTCTCTCTCTACGACCTGCCAGCCTCGACAGTAATAATGCTGCGAAGTGGGACAGAGCACATGAAGTATGTTGTTTTTTTCCCCTTTTTTGCGTGTGTGTAGGTGTGTTTGTGTGTGTGTGTGTGTGTGTCTCATCAGACTTACTTTGGGTTGGGTTACGGACAAACCCCAGTGGAGCATATGTCCGTCACGCATACAGTACATGCACACGACGAAAGCAAGCAAGAAAGAAAAAAAAAGAAAAGACAGAAGAAGACAGTCTATCTTGACTCACTGGTATTCAGATATAAAATATTGATGTCTATATTCCCCCCATTTACTTCACCTGCTTTAAATAGGACTGTGATATCATTTATAATGTGAATTTGAGCTGCAGCTCAAAGACATTGATTAATTGTTCAGGTTGGAAATTGGATCGCAGAGCAAGGGCAGCGATTTTAATCACCCGCAGCCACCGAGGCTTATAGAAATTTCATTTCTTGCCAATTTTAACACTGTCTGCATGATGCAGAGAAAGATTTCAGTTTTGGTCTCATTCATGTAGGAACATGGAAGGGGATCCATTTACTGTAAGTTTTAAACTGCCAAATAAAATTTTATCATTTCAGAAATTGTAATATAATTTTTTTTATTTCTGAGTCTGAGCGTCTGCAAGCTTATGATATTTCGAATTCCAAAATATTATAAGCAGGTATTTGTGAATCAGAAATTTCACTTTTCAAAATGGGAAAAACGGAATAAGATTTAACTGGCAGATGTGTGTTGATCTTCATATGTCTGAAAGGAAATTGAACTGATCCTGTCAGACTTAAAACCTGGAAATCTGAGTCTGGTAGAAAAATGACTTTCTTTATTTTTGTGCCTCTCCAATAAAGTAGGGATTTATTTATGTATTGAGTTTTTACACTGTAAAAAGCCAGCACAAAATCCAGCTGCAAAACAAATTAATTGTATTTCTACTGTTTTTTAAGTCAATGCTGATTTGAGTGGGTTATGTGTGTATGATAAAGATGAACAGTCTGGTTATACACTTTCAGCTCAGGGAATACGTTACATTTCTGGAGGTCCTGTACTAGTTTTTGTCTTGTCATTGAGGTACTTGAAATTCCTTGATTTTCAATGTAATAAACTTTCTATCCTCCTTATATTTCTGAGCACAGCAGCAGTGGATGCCTTTTGGCAGGTTCTTTGAAGTCACGGTTTGAGTGTTTTTGTTTGCTTCACTCACTCTGGAAGACATTTCACAGTCATTTCCGTGACTTTCCATTTAGCTTCTGGGATGCTGCTTTAATGTAGCCAAAAACAGAATTACTTCTTTGAGTTGAATTTGTCGGAGGAAGGCAGAGTACCTGGAAAAAAACAATTCATGCACAGGGAGAACATGCAAAGGCTATGCAGAAAGACCCCAATAAAATATCTTACAACACTTATAATAATAATAATAATAATAATAATAATAATAATAATAATAATAATAATAATAATAATAATAATAATAATAATAATAGTTGATAAATAATACAATAAAATAAAAACACTACTGTCTTTTTATGTCTGCTTGAAAATTCAAACTGAAAGTGGCTTGTTCTTTCCTCGCTCTGCTTCATTGAAATAGGCGTGTCTACGTTGACTAAGAAAACACTAAGGACCTCACAGAGACAGTTTCGGGGAGTTGTCCGCTGACACCCGATAGTCCCGCTCCTCCTTTTCTAGCCTTTAAAGTACCCCGTCCATCGCTTCCCCCGCCACGCCCTTTTCCCACCACGACCACAGCACGTCATCTGGGTTATGGTCAGGCGTCCTTTCTGGCCGCCTGCCTACCCCTGGTCCGCCTGCCGTCTGGGGTCCTCAGGGAAGAACCGCAAGGGCTCGAGGGGAGGGGGCGCATTTAGGCGTTTAGCCCTTTAATGCTACTTTTAGCTTGTTTAAGTGTCTCTTTCCACCTGTTGCCACATGTTTGCTCTGCTTTGGAGAAAATATATTAAGAAAGGATGCTCTAAGAAATGATAGCTAAATACTTTTTAGTTTTATTAAATTCAGTTACTATTTTTTTAAAATTACAAGTCAATTCTGTCACGTTGATAAGGAAAAAAATTTTTTTTTACACAAACCTTTCCTGGTTTTTCTGAATTTGTTTTTCATTCAACGTGGCAGAGGGGAGGATATTTGCTGACTCCTGCAAACCTTTCATGGTTGAAATCTATGGCAAGCTCTGGAGAAAGTGAGTGTGAGAGATGGAGGTGGAGGAAATGCTGAAGAAAAGATGAAATAGGCTCTTGAAGCTGCTTTTTCTTCCTCTGGTGCTCTGGGAGAGGCACTATGGCAGCTGTCCTATTCTGTGTATTAGA
Source organism: Micropoecilia bifurca (assembly GCA_903067075.1). Lineage (NCBI taxonomy): Eukaryota > Metazoa > Chordata > Actinopteri > Cyprinodontiformes > Poeciliidae > Micropoecilia > Micropoecilia bifurca. The sequence goes on along the minus strand of CAEGAF010094876.1, from coordinate 6,155 downwards.
ATGTGGGACAGACAGACTAAGTAAGAGGAGGAAAGGGGGTCAGGTTGCACCCCTCTTTCACCTCTACAACCCCATACAGATGCACTGACACAAATGTACATGCAGCAGCAGCAGTTCAGCATGAACATGGCCAAACCCGATAGCTAAGATCGCCCTGGCATGTCATCTTAAAATCTGCCCAGCAACAAGGCATGCAGACAGATCCCAGAAGTGCGGAGTGTAACAGCTACTTCATGGCATCCTGCTAGTAGGTTGACATCCAGGCTGTGGCACCGTAGTCCACTTCAGTTTCAGTTCAGTGTCAGTGATTCCTTTAAGATTAATGTTCAGCTGACAGTTGAATGCTGCTGTGAGAGTCTACTCCTGAAACTGAGCAAGAAGTGTTCATTTTATGTGTTTGGCAAAGACACAGAAATTTGTAAGCAGGCTATTATTTATTAATTTTTGCTAAAAGCCAATATAAAAAATGTTGTAAAAAAACATTTAAATAGTTATTTTGTTTTGAAAATATAGCACGAACAAAGCAGGAAGTTATTGGAACTTGTTTTTATTGTATTACCATTGCAAGAGAAAAAAGCTATTTAATTAATTTATTAAAAGCTGAGCCTGAGGTCAAGGGTAGATTATTTTTACTAAGTAAATCAATGACAAGTTGCAACAATGCAGTAATTACACTTAGTTTGTCAAAGGGAACAATTAAATCACTTAAAACTGAAGGTGAGCTACTGTGCATCTGGCTTCCAAAGATGAAATTAATGATATGTTGATTTCTGTTACATATGTGATCACTTACCAGAGATAGTGTGGAACTGGCTTTACCCTGAAGTCCTTCCTCTTTGATACTATAACTTTATCTCTTTAAATTAAAATGATCACCGTTGTCCTTTTTGAAAATGGAGAAACAAAGCTCCTGATTTAGGATGAATCTGAAATTTGATACACTGTCCTCAGGCAAGTGAACTTTTTTGGAATGCTTCACAGCCCGGTACTGTATCCTGGCACCACACTGTATATGTTTATATATATGTAGGCTATATTATATGTAAAATGTCAAAAATCTCTGCCTTTGCTGAATGTCAAAAACTCGCTGATTGACGCAATCAATCCTACTTTAGATCAAATACCTTCTTTTGTAGGAGAGAAAGGGAGATTAGTCTAAACTAAAGCATCTGTCTTTCACCTAAACCTCTTCAGTTCACGTAATTGATCATATGAGAGCTGAGTTTGCATTCTGACAAGCCAGGGAAAGACAGCTAGGTGTGAGGTCAACAGGTCACAGACAGACCTGTGAGCCAGTCACGCTGTCACAGAGCAAAACCCCCAAAACAGACTGGAGAATCCATCTAGAAACCCGGAGCAGAGGCAGCGTGGGTTTCTAAAGGAACACACCAGACAGGAAACCGCATGATAAGTGTGTTTGAGCGTCTACTGTGTGAGAGAGCGCGCGTGTGTGTAGGTGTTTCTTTCTCTGTTTTGCACATACGCTTTCTTTGGTGTGGGATGGCTGAGGTCATCTGAGTGCAGAGAGCACTGGGCTGTGGCCAGTCGTGTTTAATAGAACGTCAGTCAGGATGATGTGTTTCTTGCCAGGATTCCTCACTTTATTGATTACACAAAGAGTTTTTAAGAAAAACACATTATCGCCAGATGTTGCTTTTTCGCTGTGTCGAATCAGCGATTTAGCATCTTAAACCCTGTCCTAAACTGACTCTTTAGATTTTTAACTCTTTCTGTGGAAGTAAAAGGAAAAAGTCATCTGTGTAAAAGCACATTAAACAACATTGTCTCAATAAAAACCTTTGGGGGAAAATAGTTTGCGGTCTCCCGCTAAACGCTCATCTGCTTTTATTGTAAAAAAAGAAAAAAAGAAGTGCATTTCCTCATTTTGCTGGAAAGGAAATGAAATTCCAACAGTTGTGCTTTGCTTATGGAGGAACCTGCATTCCCTGCCTGTCGCGAGAACTTCCTCTCCTGCTCTACTGGGAGATTAAATTTCTCTCAGAGCAGTCCAGCACCAGAGGTAGCAGAGAGGGCGTCGGTGCCAGATGGGACGTGACCCGGGTCTCTGTTTTAGTTACATTTTTTTTGCTGGAAGTGATGTTTATTTCCCTTTTGTCCCCACATATTTTCTTCCTTTTGTCAACAGAATATCTATTGTTTCATGTTTCGTTGCTTTTCTCCGTCGACATTGTGCTCACATCGATAATTCATTTTTTTGTCAGATCACTTTAAAAAAAGTCTGAATTAATATGAACTATTTCTCTTTGATCCTGCTCCTTTAAACAAAACAGGGTAACCAATATAAATTCACATTAAATTATTTTGGCGAGAATTTTATTGTCATTGTTAGAGGATATTAATGGACCTGATTACGAGTTGTGAGGGCACGCAGTCAAAGCTGTCTTTCCTTTTGGTTTGATAATTGATAAGGAAAAGGATTCAATAGGCTGTAAAGTTGACAAAGAAAAGGTCATTAATGCTTTTAAGCCATAACACAGTTTTAGTTTTGCTTTTTGGCTTTTTAAATGGAAGAAGTATCATGTTCAGGTCAGTACACAAGGTACTTCCCTTTTATCAGAGTTCAATCTTTAACAAAAGCACAAGGAATGCTGGCCGGAGGGCAGGTGGCAGCTTGAAACTGTAGATCCATTTATATCAAGAACATTTTCTGACTTGGACTTCTTAACTGGATTGTTAGAGTTAATATACAATGGTTTTGATTAGGATATTAACACACATCTAAATAAAGTGGAATTTTGTATGGAATCTTAATATAATTAACCCTTTCCCGACATCCCGTTCTATAAAACTGGCATTATTATAATGTGGCTCCCAGCTCTTCAAAACAAAAGCACTTTCTGTTCCATTTCCTGAGAAGTACAACAATGAAATGTGTTAACCTATTTTTCTCTATATTATAAATGTAATTTTTTTTCTTTAAATATGATTCTCTGCTATAGTTAGGCCTGAAATGTATTCACACCATGGGCAGATTTAGATTGAGGATTTAACATCTCTTAAATCTGATAAAACAATGAAAACGTTTTTTTTTTTTTCATTTCAGTTGAATTGGCTCATCATTTTTTTTTATCGCAACAATTATTAAACCCTTCGAATAATTACTGACCATCTCTCTGAATGTTTCCAAAGATATTTTGACAATTTATTGTTATTGATAAGCACCAAGTATTTGAAGTGGGAGGGCCTCCTTGCCATCACCCAAATTGTTAGTTTCTCCACAGATTCTCTATTAGATTTAAGTCAGGACTTTGACTGGGCCATTCTAAAACATTAACATTGCCTCCAGTCAGAAGAGACATGTTGGAACAATGAAGAGTATTTTAAACTTAAACATGCTTATTTCTTATATCCTACAGTGTTTTTTTTGTTGTTGTTGTTGTTGTTGTTTTTGTTGTTGTTTTTGTTGTTGTTGTTGTTGTTTTTTACTTTGTCCAGTAAACAAACAGTAAAAATCAAACATGATTCTGTGATGGATCATGTTTGGACAAGATCCATCACAGAAGTTTTTTTTTCACTATGATGTGTCCCTGCTTCCTTTTGTCTGTCTGTCTGTCTGTCCCAACCTTTCTTTACCCACTAGTCTCCCTGCCACTTTGTCTCTCGCTGGGTCTTTCTGGCTAGAGTGATGATTCAGGCCCCATTGTGAGTTCGGCAATCCGATACAGCGCCAGCCCAAGAGCGAGGGCGGGGAGGTGGCGTTAGGGGAGCAGGGGAGGGAATGAGAAACAAGAGGGATTATGGGTGTTCCGATGGCCATATCCATGATGTCTGGAGCCCCGGGTGCTTTGGCACTCTACCTGCCCTCTGGTTTACCTGTTGCTCTCATTCTGTGTTTATAGCTTTCCATGTTTCTCTCTCTCTCTTGAGGTTCAAACACTCGTGGGGGCTTCACTGTCCCATTTCGGAGCCCTCTTTTCCCCTCAGTCTGCATGTCCTGTGCACAAACATATCAGATTGTGGGTGATTTCATTAGGAAGACGATATGAAGTCTTTCAAAGTGAGGTATGCCAGAACAGCTTGCAACTTCTGAGACATTTATCTCCGCTTCCCTCTCTGTGGCACAGAGGGCAGCAGTAACTTCTAATAAAGGGCTGAATATTAAATCTAAGACCAGATGGTGTGTGTGTGCGTGTGAGGCCATACCATTCTTTCTGCCGAATGTTTCCCCTTGGATCTTTTCTGAAGGATATCTACCTTATGTCGTACCTCTCACGCACACCCACTGTGATGTCACAAGCAGCATTATTTAACAGGCATCTGGGAGCCCATTCATCATTTAATTAAAAGCATCTGAAAGGAATCTGAGGCCTAATGAGATTAGTTTTAATAATTAATGCTGCTGCTGCTGCTGCTGCTGCTGCAGACAGGCCTTTACACACACAAGCCCGCAAACACACATACTTCGATCTATGGCTGTTACAGTGACGGCCCCATGAGTTTGCACATTTTTTGTTTTCTTACCGGTTTATGATACACATGTTGTGATACACATTATAATCATTTATGTCATACTGGTAAGATTAGATGGAGTGAAAAGAGCCGACAGAATTTTTTTTTTTTCCGACACCAATGGTGTTTTGTTTTGTCAGTTTCTATATGGCAGACTTTTGTCTTATTATTATTATTATTATTATTATTATTATTATTATTATTATTATTATTATTATTATTATTATTATTATTATTATTTATTGTTCATTTGTTTAGTCCATAACTGCGCATACAGCACACCCCACAAGTTGTATCTGTCAGATTCAGTGAAATAATGGGCCTTGTTCTTCTCAGAAAAGAGTTTAGAAAAGAGCTCTGTAATAGATTTTATGTATTTTTTCTACATGGTATGGTTCATTGAGTGAAATATGATTATTTGTTGGAGGAAATAGGAAAATAAGAGGTAGATTATACATATATTTACTCCATTGAACCATGAGCCTTTATCCCTGGACACCATTTACCATGAACCCTTAAAGTCATCAGGTCAGAATTATACTAACCTGGGTAAATAGCTGAACACCAAGTTAAAGATCAACTCAATCACCTATTTTGAGGAGAAACTACTAGTCTCACAATGAAACAGAAAGTCGGCTAACTTCAGATTTTTTCACCCTAACATTTGAAGAAACTTCCAAATTAGGACGTTTTTTTTATTATTGATCCAATCCCAGCAATGCTTCAACGTATTCACTCTATTGCATAAAGTCTTTCCTAATTATGTACTAAAAGAAGCATCGTTAGCACATTATTAATTAATTTCAAACATTTAGCTGAAATTACAGCTTTCCATGGCACATAAACTGTGTTACCGATCCACATTCCTGAGGGGTTTATGGTATATTGACCTAAATGGCTTATACCCTGTGAAGCATTATTTTAAGCTTATTTGCTCCAGTTTTAACTGGAGCGATTTAAGCATACTGCCTGGAATCAGAAATGGGTAGCTGCCATTGACGGCACCACTAAAACTCCACCCTGAGGTTTAGGGTAATACCAAATTATTACCTCGCTACCAGAGCCATTTACTGGGGTAAATATTTATCCAGGTGAAGGTTTCTCATCCTGGAAGATGCAGTGGAAACAGGGATCCCCAGAAAACTATGCCAGTTCCTGGAAAAGGCTCTTGTAGTGGAAACATGCCTCACGTCTATGTCAGTGTCCGACATAAATATTGTACTTACATGCATTTTATATTGAGCTGATTAAAGTAATGGCCAATATGAGTGCATATGTGTCTGCATGGTCAGCCTTGGGCCGGGTTAGGTTTCTCCCAGTTGTTTTTTTAATTACCCTCATCAGATTAACTGCGCTGGGGCAGTCGAGGCCAAACGCACAATTAACCGTGCAGAACCAGTGCTCTCCCCCTAACACACACACATGCGCACACACACACACACACACAAATCCATCAGTGGCTTTTCATTTGTCTCCATCAAGTAAAGCTGCATTAAATCGTCTCTGTGATCCCCTCACTCCCTGAGACAATGAGGAGCCAGATTGAGCAGCAGGTATGAGGACCACCAGTGAGCAGCATGAAGAGTAGCCCATTGTCCTCTAATTTACTTCTCCCTAAAATGTAAATTTCTTTAATTATCCAAAACTCCAAGTCCAATTAAAGATGGAAGCTGTAAGCGCTCACC
>CAEGAF010094874.1:0-38455 GCA_903067075.1 Micropoecilia bifurca | reverse complement strand
TGAAGTTTTATGGATGATACTCTGATGTCCCATTATCCTGAAGGCAGCACAGAGCTGCACCACCAGAAACCGACAGAAACACTGAAGAGAAGAAGAGCTATGATTAATGTAGTTACAGTTCTATCCATGTTTTAATGTTGCAGAGCTCAGTCGTTTTGCAAATAGTTCAAAGTTTAAACTGGCATGTTGTTCATCTTTTATCAGGTCATTTTGTGCAATGTTTAACAACTAGAAAATGACACAAAATAATAAGATTTTTTTTCCACTCTGATTGACTGCTGTTACGCCTACAGATTTTAACTTGAATGTTCATTGCATTTTTCGTACACGCCTGTGAAAATAATTTCTATTCCCATGACTTTTTTGTTTTCTGGGAAATTATTTTTGATGATAAACACAGAAACAAGCATAAAAATCAAAACATCTACAATAGCGATAGTAATATCAATGATAAAATAATAAGTCAGTGTAAAGTAGCCTACAAATTCTTTGGTGGGCGGCGGTGAGGGACCTGGATAAAGGCTAGGGGGGCACTGGCCCGAAAAAGGTTGAGAAACACTGGTTTAGGAGCATGTGTGTAAGTAAACGCTTTAAACAGATGTTGCAGGAGATGGAGCAAAGTCAACAGCTAATTTTAAGAAAGCCTGCGCCGGAGCTCTTTGACTCTGAACAAACACTTATTTCCATGGGGTAAATTCAGCTCAGAGGGTAAATAAAGAAGCAAAGCTGGACTCGCTTGTCCGACCGCATCTGTCAAAACACAAACTTGAAAATAAAAAAAAAGAAAAGAAAAAGAAAAGAGGTCTGATAGGTCTGTTGCAATAAGCGTTTAATCAATTAATTGGATGATAAGTTCAAATAAGCTTGATATAATAAGCTCATTGTGATTTGTTTAGAGAGACTTCATAACCCATTTTTTATGGTTTTGGTGGTGCATGGTTTTTATTTATTGTTTTTTATTTTGGATATTGAAATTATCTTCCAGTTTCAGTGCTAAGTGTTATTTACAAAATTAAAGTTTATTGGTATTTGAGAGGGCAAACTTGCGTTATTATGCTATTATCAATATGTTACTTGAAAATAGTGTCAAAAGTAACAAGATTATCATTCATAGCAATAATTAGTGGGACAGTTTATAAATGTGTTATCCTAGCTGCCAACTACTGAATAACTTTACTACTGAGAAAACAAACTGAACTCCCTTTTGTCATTTGCTTTACATAATATTCCTTTAAAGCACAGCTCTAGTTGAACAACAGGCATGCATATTTTCTAAATGACACAACCTACAAATGCACTGGATCCTTACAAAGTACTGTAAGGACAAATAACACAAACTCATGGTCTTACCGGGGAGGTCTGAGATCGAGAAAGTGGAGGCACAGGAATCTCTTCGGGTTCCGGTTGGTTCCAGTGTCGAGCGTTGTACACAGCTTTAGAGGGAGACTGGAAACAAAACAAAGCAAGAAAAATCATTTCTGTCAGTTCAATAGAATGCTAATCATGAATTTAATTTAATGATTAAAGGGGAACTGTGGAAAATAGTTGCACACAGTATGAGACAAATTAACAAGCTACTTTAAAAATGTTATTTTTCTTTTACTTCGCTGATCAAAAGACGTTTGTTACAGAAAAAATAAATAAAAGCTGTGATGAAAGTTGCTGCCCAGACAGTCAGGTTTAGAAGTTGCTGACCCGGAAAGGCTGACTCATTCATTTCCACCCCTGCAGCAGCATCCTAGTACTTTAAGTCATTCACAGAGAGTTGGGGGTCACTGAAAAAAAAACCCCACTAATTTTGAAAGTAGAAAACTCTGCTTATTGCATATAGTTCAGTTATTTAATTTCGATAAATGGGAGAAAGCTCATGCGGTTGTTTTAATCAGGGCAGCTGTAGGCTCAGTCTGGAGCCGAAGAATCTCCCAGCAGCACAGAAACACTTCCTGTAAATAACACTTTCTGTGACTCAACTCAAGCACACATTGCTCAGGCGATGCACCAACTTATGTTGATGATGGTGGTAACAGCAGAGGACAGAGCACAAACAACCCAAAGCCACGGTGAAGTATGATTCAAATAAAACAGGAAAATGTGCTCTGAAAACACCACTAATCAGGACTGAATTATTACGACAAAAAATTAAAAATTAACCCCCGTCAAAATAGGAGGTAATAATCTGAACTCTTCACACAACAGCCACATTTACAACGGAGCACACATGTGCCGTGTTGGTGTAAGGGGTAATTAAAGCTGGACTTTAACATCGGGCGCTTGGCGCGACAAGATGCAACTCAAACACAAATTACAGATGAATCATGGCATTCACTCAGAAAAGTGTCAACAGAACCAGCCTATCAAATTTAGTAGTTTGTAAACAACATGGGGTATAATTTTGTTATTACTGCCTCACCTGTGAAAAGTTTCCTGAAGCACTGAGGGCACTATGGAGTATTTACGTTGTTGAAGTTTAGTTCCGCTTTCTATATTAACATTTGGTTTTATTTCTATTGCTCTTTATTTGTAATCAAAGTTTCGAGACCCATCAGTTTCTTCAGTCACGTAATCCAACGCTAAAACTGCTAACAGATTTGAGAGTATTTTGTCCCCATATTTTCATACTTGAGCATTAGTACAATGAGAAGAAGGTACTAAATAAAGTACGGAAAATAACTTTTGGATAAAAACAGTTAAATTACATATGAACACACACACACACACAAAAAAATTACCTTTTTAGGTCCACTGAAAATCTTTTTGAGTCCAGCGGTGGAGTCCTTCGATTTGTCACCTTGCCTTCCTGTTCGCCCTTTCTGCCCCTCTGCCACTCCAGGGCTGGAGTCATCAGAGAAGTCAAAAGCATCTGTTGAAAAGTCAAGTATGCTCTTTAAATATGCTTAGCACAAAAAAAGAGGTAAAACCTTACAACATTTGAGAGCTTAAATATACCACAGTGGCAAAGAAAAATGTACTTGTGGGATGAGCAGACATCTTAATCTGCCGTTGAATATTTGGTATTGTTTATAGGAGTGGATGAAGGTTTTATGGAAGCAATACATGCTCATTTATTAAGTTCACAAACAGGAACTTCAGTGCAATGTGACATTAAACAAACTTCCACCAACAACCATTTAGCACTGGCTGGGAGGATTTGGAAAGTTTTTCTTGCGTAACCCACAAATGCCTTTTCCTTACAGATTCTGCAACATTTAGAGGAAACAAATGAACCTTTTAAACACCACAAGATTTGGTTACAAGTAGGACTTTGCTTTTTAACCAAGCACAAATTTTAGGGATGCACGATATTGGATTTTTGGTCAATATCCAATAGTATACTAAAGCTCACTTGGACTATACCAAGACAGATATTTATTTTCTATACCAACTTACTGAAACTATACGTCCTTCTCTACTGTGGGGTTAAAATATTGCACCTTCTTTGTCAATTTAACCTGCTACCAAATAAAATGCTAAAAAGGAGGCTGAAAATGATGTAACACTTAACTTGCATTAAGTTTAATGTCAAATTGATTTATGACATTTGCTCTCTCTAAGACAATGACAACATTCAAACAGTGCAAATTTGTAAACCTTCACAAAACTAAACCTAACCTGTTCACAAGCGACAAGAACATCAGTCGTGCATTAATACTTAAGTTTCTCATGTTAAATGGACTGACCTTATATAGCGCTTTATCCAATCATTTTTGACCACTCAAAGCGCTTTACACTAGAGTCATATTCACCCATTCGCACTCGCAAACGCTCACACATTTATACACCGATATGCAGCTCGGTAGGCAACTTGGCGACTACTCTACCCACACAGCCACAGTCGCACACATTGTGCTGCAGGCATCATTGTCACTGGTTTGTCATTGAAACAACGCCTTTTATATCGATTAATTACTTTGGTGGAATGGCCGACGTACAATGTTAAATTTTACAGCTAATATCGGCTGATACCATGGCGATAATATTGTGCACTCTTAAACTTTTCTTAGTTTGTCACGTCTTCATCATATCGGTTTATCACATCTGCTCACCCGTATTGCTGCTGGCTTGACTGTCCTGAGAGTCGCTGGTGTGAGGACTGTCGACACTTGAGCTCAGTGCGGCTAAGGCTGCAGCCGCCCTCCTGACCTTCTTCTCTTTGGCCTGAGAGTTCTCGTCATCGCTGTCACTCTCACTGAGGTCGTCAAAGCCAAAATACTTGATCTTGTAGCTGCTTTTGCCAGCCATGGCCCCCTCAGAACTCGCATCCTCCCCTTCGCCATCTTTGTCCTCAAACCCAAAGAACTCCAGTTTGGTCTCGGCCTTGGTCTTCTTCGTCTTTGTCTGGACAGGCCTAAACCTAAAAACAAAACAACAAAACAAATGTTTCTTCAAAAATATGATCTATGCTGATAGGTATTTTTCTTAAACCTACATGAAAAAAGAGAACCAACATATGCAATTAAGATTTTTTTTCCCTGCTTAGTTTATTACATTTAATTTAATCTGCATTGCTGCAATACTAAATTGTTTTTTTCCCCATTTTGACCCACAAGTAAGTTACAGTAAACTACACTGGACAAATGTAATAAAACCAAGGATTCTCCTATGTGACTTATATGAAATTAGTTCAATAAACTAACATTTACAAGAAAAGAGAAACAAGAGGACGAGTATATGTCATTTTTGAGTGAAAAAGTAACTATTTTGCAGGAGGACAACCTCCCAAGTACTGCTTGTCCTTTTAAGGTAAATGCATTGAACAGATAAAAAATGCAAGGCGACTTCAAACACTGACTACTGCTTTCACATTGCTGCTTTTAGAAGTTATAGAAGAGAGTAAACATGGAACGCTAAAGGTGACACTTAAAAAAATAAAACAAACGAAAAAACAGAACAGGGTCCGACTTGTTTACGAACTGATCATATTGCCAAGATACAGCAAACATCACAAAGTTAAAATAACCAAGGCGTGACATCTAAATTTAGAGTTCAATTTTGCAATTTGATGCATAATTAAAATAAAATATATTAAATGGCAGAGATTATATGTAGAAGCAAATAGAAAGGTTCAAATAGTGCAAAGATCATATTTCAAAAATCCTTATTCCACTAGAATAGCTTCGAATTAGACAGAACCCGCACTCTGAATAATTTTCACTACAATACAACCTTTGAGACAAAAACAAAAAAAAAATTAAAAAAAAGAGAGAGAAACCTACCGAGTCGGTTTAGGTGGCTGCGTGTCCGACTTCTTCTTCATCTGACCTGCCTCTCCCAGGTCAGCGGGGGTGGGCTGTGCCACGTGTTCGTCGATGCTGCGGTCCATTGAGTCCTGGATGGTGACATTGCACACCGACAAGCAGGACGGGTGCAGAACTGTGTAGTCCCGCACCCTCCCGCCCCCCCTGCCTGCGGGCTTGGCTGCTGTGTTAGCACTGGCAGCGGTACCACTTGCGCTAGCAGAAAGGACACTATTGGATTTATCTTGGGCACTCGAGGGGTCAGTGGCCTTGTCACTGTCGCTGAATTCATCAAGTGCTTTGTGAGACCGGTGGAGTCGTTGGTATTTCTTGCAGTTTGAGGCCCTTAAGGTAAACGGAGAAGGGGGAATGTTGTCCACCGGTTCTGGCGGGGGCTCCGTGGGAAGCTCCTGGTCCGCACTTTTCACTTCCTCCGACAGGGATCCGTCATAAGAGCATGCAGGTTGGATGCTGTGCGTTCCTCCGGGTACGTTTACCGACATGGAGGCGTCTGAGTTAGAGAAGGAGGAAACCGGCATCTGGGATACTGATAAGTTTTCGTTGTCGAAGAGGACAGTCTCTGAGACGTAGGTCACATATACAGGCTTTTGGCTGCCGGCCAATGCACTCTTGTACCACGGCTGACTGTTTTTAACGTCCTTTTCGGACGTCTGCTTATCTGCGAATTTAGAAGAAATGCATAGACCGTTATACAACACTACAATGTAAAATATTTTCAAGAAGACTTGGTTGATTACATGCATTTTGGTTTTTAAAATGACAGCGTTTCATGTACGAAGCCAACAAAAGTCATGGTCACGCTCTACTCCCCAACAGGCCGTTTCTACAAGTGGCTACTTACTTGTTAACGCTGCTGTTATACTTGCAGAGGGCTGTGCTGATGTCACGACAGCAGCAGTCACTCTGCTCTGAGCTGTAACCGGTTTCGGCGCGGCCTCTTCTGGCATCTTCATTTCAGAAACATTTTCGGAGGTCACAGTCTTGGACTCTTCGTCGCTGTCGAACCCGAACGGGTCTTCGGTGTCGCTGTCCTCAAGCCTGGGCCTCTTGGAGACCTCAGTTGCTCCAGGTTTTAATAAAGGCTTTTTGCCTCCCAGCTGCGCCTTGTAGGTGGTCTCCCCCCATTTGGTGGTCAGGGTGGGCTTCTTGTTGGAGAAAACTTCTTCAAATTTGGAATTCGCCTCCCCTCCCTTGCGGTTGTAGGTTTTACCGAATCTGGATGTCATGTTGGTTGCTGTATGTTACATATTCTCTGTAAACACAGGAAGAAGTATCACCAAAAATGATGCATTCTATTCACCACTTTATAACTTAGTAATTTAGGTCAACTATGCCAAAATAGTTCAGGTTTGAAATGGATTAGTGTAGGAGTCAGTTTATACTCCCCAGGGTAACATTTATAACTACTTTGTATATATTTATAACTGTTATTTTGGTTTAATCAGGGGTCCTAATCTGACATGTTTAGTATGATGCGCATAAGACCCAAGACCCAAGGACGGAATTAAAATAAAATAAATTTAAAAAAAAATCTGGAACCAGGTTATGACATAGATTTCATTAAGTGACAAACACTTAAATTAAGTTATGATATTTGAGTTTTTATGACAATTTATTCACTATATACACACACATACACATGTGATTTTTGTGGGGATCTACAGCTTACACCTTACCCTTATCCTAACCCTAACCATTACATACATAACCCTAACCAAAACTTACACCTTGATTCTAAACTTGACCCCTGACCCCAAAACAGTCAGTGGATACCCACAACCCACAACACAATATGTCAGGAAAATTGTCCCCACTAGGTATTACAAACAAACACAAGCACACAGGGTGTTGTTTGTATATGCCAGTGTTCAAACTGTGGTAACAACTTTTGAGATTTAACTAACTATTTTTGTACCACAACAGAACTTAAAATGTGAGGAAAGCACATGCTAACAAATTACGGCGAAAAAAAAAAATCAGGTGAAACTACATTTGAAACTTTTGAACTCAGCAGGTAATTTCTGGTTTTAAATAGTTATATTTACTAGCCACGGCATAAAATTAAAAACATTTAATGTGTCTTAATAAGAAAAAACAAGTATTTGGAATACTTGGTAGCATTATTTGCTTTATATTCCACAGCTATACGAGCTATATTATAAGTAATCATGTATTAACCCCACGCTAAAAAAAAACAATTTCAAACATATTCATAATTTGATGTAGCTAATATAAACACAGAAATTCAAATTACTAGCATCTTCACTTCCTATGCGACACACATATTACATTTTAATAAATCATGCATAACATATATTCAATGACAGGAGCTATTACGCAAGCCAATTTGCCAAAGTTGAACCAACTGTTAGTTGATAGCACACCAAGTTAGCATTGTCAGCTCAAGCTTTTAGTGAAAATCGGTCAAGTCTTCTCCAAATAACACACAAACAGAGGCATTTTGTAAACCAAAATAAAGCTCCGGGGTTATATCAATTATCTACCTGGCACAGTACCGGAGCAGATAACTTATCTACGTCTGTTAAGTCCAGACTGGCCCGCTTGTGAAGTTAACTGCTGTGAAGTTAGCTATTAGCCGTTAGCTTCAGCACTGATAACTACTAGGCTAACGTAAGTCTCTTGTTTACATTTCTACCCTGGCAACATCAGATGGAGAAAAGAATGCTTTTCAAAGACGACCAAGTGCACAGATATATGTAACTGAATATATATAATGATATATAAAGTAGCAGTGAGTTAAACAATAACTGGGACATACTATACCTTTCAACTCAAGCTAACCGTCTGCTTGTCTCCTAGCCAGCCGGTTAGGCCTGATCAGCTACTCACGCACAAATCAAGCGGGTAAAGTCGGTCCACTGCTGCAGAAAGAGCTCTAGAAACACATCTCTATCCGAAATGTTATTCTACAGCATTGAAAGATATAAAAGACAATCTTAACAAATGCAAGCGAAGCTATACCAGTTCAAAGATAAAGAATAATCCGGAGTTTTTCCATGTTGAAGTGCTACTGACTGCCATTAAAATATCCCCTCCCTCCGCGACGTTTGGCACTGTGCTGCGCTGCCTAGTTAGAACGTAACTGACCTATCAGCAACAAGAGCGCTTGTCTGCGCTGTGAGGCTGTGTCAGCGTCTCTGATTGGCTAAAAAAAGTCTAAATAAACCATAGAGGGCGCTAGAGGATTGTATTTATTGAGAACTTCGGACTTATATGAAAATAAAATATGTTAAATAAAATTGCATGCAATCAAAATAACACAGAACAAAAGCTTGTAAGTAGATCAAATTTGTAAAAAAAAGTGACTCCATAATCAGAATTTTTTTTTCTTAATGTAATTATCATGTATTTATCAACCTATTGATAAATACCTGATATGGGCCAAATACCTTGGCCCATTTCCTTGAGTAGTGTTTGCTTTCTTGAAACTAACCTCATCTGACGTAAAAATGATATTATCCAGTATAATATGCAAACTGTTGAATCAGATGTTTGATTCTTTTTACCCACAAACATTAGTTTTAGTTGGATCCAATGTCTTGAATCTGAGATAAAACGTTTTGCACCCATATAGAATATGTTAGGTGTTTTGTGCCAAACAATGCAATTCTGACACTTAATGGTTAGTGTAGTGGTATTAAACAATCACAACAAATAAATAAAAATATATAAATAAAAGTGATTACAAAGTAACTGAATACAGTAGACAAAGGCTACGAGACTTGCAGTTTGTATTATGGAGGGCAAACAGCCAAAGCTGAAACTAAGAGTCTGGAATGGATTATGATATTTTAAAAATGGTCTACAGATGATACAATGAAAGATTAAAATAACCAAAAAGTTGCGAGTAAAAAAACGGAGAAATGTTTTCTTTAGGAAGATTGATAGCAACGCCCTTAAAATCCTAAAGATATACTTTGAAAACACAATAGCATATGAATGATCATATCACAGAGGAAGTGTAATGATCACTTTTAGTATTGTACTCTCTGTAGAGAATGTAAAGATCAAACTAACCATAAATTTTCATTTGTTCTCTATGCGACCAAAGGTTTGTTTTTGAAATCTTGTTCAGCCCACTCTTGAGACCCTTTCAGACTGATCTGACCAGCACTACTGACACCAGCAGGGACAGTGGTGCTGGCACTGGTGATGCACACCATGTAGATTGTGATGTGAGTCTGCTTAGCAACGTGGTCCTGCTGTATTGACACTGAAAAGCACATTTGTGAGACAGACATCACCACATTTCCTTCAGGTTGAGGAGGTCTGTGAAAATGTCTGGCCATTGCTCCAAAATACAAAACAAACCCAAACATATACAAAATACTCATTATGAACTCATCATAAAGAAGATAAAAGCACATCTCAATCCTGTTGTGTATGAAGATCTTCTCAAACCTCTTTTTTGAACGTAACAATGAGTTCACTGTAGTCCAGCAGTGACCTCTGCAGTCAACAGATCTTAATCCAGCAGAATTTCTTTGGGCTTTGTCGACACGGGACATTTGCATTACAGACAGATCAGAATGAAGTGCATGACGCCATCACGTCAATGTGGATCAAAATGTCTGAGGAATGTCTCGATGAATAATTTCCACAACTATAAAGCACTTCTAAAGGCACCTCTGACTTTGCTAGTCAGGGATAAGCGAAGTGTAGACTCAAAGACGTGTATATTCGAGCTTAATGTTTCAGATGGGAAATGGGTGTGCGATTATTTTATGAGTTAATGTGCTCTCAGTTCTTTGCTTCATTTGGATAACGACAGCACTGCACTCATATGATGTGAAGCACACGCTTTTCAAGCATTTACATCATTTTGGACCCGTAGAGAAACTGTCAGTCCACATCACAGCCCAGAGGAGGTGAGGTAATACAGTGTGACTGTTATGAACTCAAGTTTTGGCAGGTGTGTAGTAATTACCTCACTAACAAGCAAACATCGCAGCAGAGTCCAATGTTCTGTACTTTTACTGTAATCTTTAAACGTCGTGAAACTTTTGATTGAATAGGTCGGGAATGTGCGCAGCTGCCAAGGGGAAGCAAACAACAACAAGGAATCTTTGAGTTTAACATCTGCTCAAAGTATTTGCAACAGGCTTGGCCCATTAAAAAAATGCAAACTTGGGAGAGAACCAGAAGGTGGCAGCACTACTTATCTTAGAGCTGCTCCTTTTGTTTAGTTTTACGTTCCTCTTTGCGTCCAAATCTAAACACAGATTTGTCAACCGGATCCATATAAATGTCAAGGAGTTGGGCTTAAATACAGTTCATTATTTGTCATGCATGTGAGATTCTGACCATCACTGGAAAGCAGTTCTAAGAAAAAAAATTATGGAGGGTGAAAATGGAAAAAGAGAAGGCAGAATAAACATCCAATGGTTATTAGAGACATGCTCTGCAAGTCAAATGTGAAAAGTGGGAAACGAACCACTGAGACGACAGGGGGAGAAAAATTCCTTGTTTTTTCTCCCAGCCAATAGTCAAAGAAGTTGAGGTTTGACTTACTCTTTTAAGAGCTGACCCATTGCAAAATCCGTAAATATAACCAATGACATAAACATTGGTGTGAATAAAACAAAGAAAAATAAAAAGGATATATTGTTTTACCACTTTGATTTCATATGTATTCTAAATAAATCATAACATTTTTGTTTGGTTGTTTTTTGGCATTTATGCAAGATCTCCGTAGTTCTCATGAGGTTCGCTTTGTAATCTTTGTCCAAAGTTAATGTGGTAAACACCACTCACAACACCACTGTGCTTATTCATACAAAGCCCTCATCTGTGACCACTGCATGGTGGGTCAGATCTCCTCTTGGCTCGCACTTCTGTCTCTGAGGTCAGTCTGCACAGTCCCTGGACCAACAATCGCACCAGACCGCTATCAAACCCATATGAAGGCAATAAAAACAAATCCAAAGCAGATCCTGATTGGCTCCAAGCTCCCCCCCCCTCAACCCTTTCCTTCTCTGTGTTTGCATTCACATAAGGAGAAAAGACCAAAACCTCTGCGCACACACACACACAAAGATAATATTGGTACATCAGCTTTGGTGCTTGTTCTCTTCCAAGAGAGTGTGTATGCAAAACCCACTGGAAAGAGATGGAAAGAAAACAAGAAAGTCAGCATGTCAAAACAAATGTTGGTAAACCCTTTATTTTCATTTCTGTATACATCACATATTTAAAAACATCATCGTACAGTACATTGATAAAGGAGTCTTAAAAAAAACAAAACAATTGTACAAATTGGATTTGCTCAACTAGTTTCGACGTTGCTTAAAAAAAAAGCAGCGGGTCTCACTGAGCTACAGTCCACGTTACAAAGACAAATAATAAGATAATAACCAAGCTTTTTATGTTTCTGATCAAACAGTAGTAGCATTGATAAAAGCATTATTAAGGGCTAAAAGTGAAGACACAAGCAGAAAAACAAAAGCACAGCACTGCTTTTAGAGCGTCTGTACAGTCGTTCCTTTCAAGGCGCAGCCAGGAGTTTCCCCGGATGGATGCGAGGCGCCGCTGAGTCTTTAGTCACAGATGGGCGGGTCAGCTGGAGGTCCCCGCTATATAAGGTCCTCTGGATGATAAGTTAAACCTAACTCCAACTCCTTATGAAGGGTCAAGGGTCAATCTCCACTGGAACGACAGTGAGGATGGCGTCCTCGTTGCCGCGGCGTACGACTATTTTCAGGGTGTCATTGCTCTTGATGGCGGAGCTGACATCGGTCGCTGTCGAAATCCTCTGGCCGTTGATGGAGATGATGACATCGTGTTCCTTGAGCCCGCCACTGAAGGAAAAGATGGGCAGGTTTAGACTTATTGAGGGTTTTGACTCCTGCAACCGCATGCTGGCTAGAGCAGAAAGTACGTTTCGATTTACAGAACCGATTGTCTGCATTGGGGGATGTGATATTTTGTTGGGCAAGACTGAGGCGGACAAATGGTTAAAAGAGTATTCCTGTTTCATCTCACCTGAGTTTCTTGTTATCTCTATATGGTCGTTTTCTGATAGCTGTACATCATTGCAGGGCACAAACCAGACAAAGCAGAAAAATCTTACAACCAGATTAAGTTTAAAGCTATTTTCAGCTCTCAGCAGATAAAACAGGCCCAGCTGCTAACCTTGGCTGAGTCACTCTATGAACTTCAAAAGAGTTTTATTCCAGTTAATTAAGGTACTTTCTTTGTCAAACCAATACAATTTGAGGCCAAACCAACAGAAGTTTTGTTTTTGCTCATAAAAATCTTAAAAGTGTGACGTAGTTTTGATCTCAGATTCCCTGAGTCAATATTTAGCAGAAAAACCTTTTGCAGTATTTACAATAAAACATTTCTTTTGAGTATTTAACAGGGTGTCTAACAAAGACATCTTGCATTTAGCTTCCTCTGAACTTTGACCCGTCTTTCCCGTCCCTTCTGGAGGTAAGCACCAGTGGGTTATATGCAGAATTGGGTCAAAATGTTTATATAAAACATGTTTGACTTTGGTCTTATTTGACCACGGCACATCCTTAAACGTCACTTGTGAATAACTTAAAAAAGGAACTTGAGTCAACTATGGCTTTTTTTTTTGTTTTTGTGGCTAACAACTGACCTGTCAACAAATTTTCCCATCTGTGGCTCTTTACAGTTCGTCTAGCGTTACCACGGGCCTCTGGGCTGCTGATCTAACATGGTCTTTTTGTTCACTCTGACAAGTCAGGTGGTCGATCATGCCTTGTTAGGTTTGGAGTTGCTCCATTCTCTTTACATTTATGGATGACGTGTCAAACTGTGCCTCGTGAGAATTACAAAGCTTGCAATGTTGTTTTAAACTCATAACCTTTAAACTTTTCCACATCTTCATCGATGATTTCTGCTAAATTGATACTCATGATGCCGTTTGTTCACTAACAGATCTCGAAGGTATTCACAGAACCAAACTGCTGTGTATCTGACAATCAGTTTCACACTATCAACCAGTTAAATTCTCCAGTCCTTCTGGGAGTGGGGACACCAAGGCGTTCCCAGTCCAAGTAGCAGATGTAATCTCTTGGCCAGTGGTGGGCCTGTCTTTAGGCCTCCTCCCTTTGGGACTTGCCTGAGTCCTCCTGACCCCTAAAGCTAAATCTCCCCCCTTCAAAAAAAAAAAAAAAAAAACTAGGGAAGGATTGGTAGGGGTATCAAAAGCTTGAAGCCTAAATCAGCTGCTAACCCACAGCAACATATACTCTCCCATTGCACTTTTCATTGGCGACAAAACCCAGCGATATAAAACTATCACGCATTGCCCTCATTACTTTCAGCTGCTCTCGGCGAACGGAAAGCTTTCCACATCACAGTCAAGATTTCCAGGGGCCGCAAGCCAGCACAACACAGATCGAGATCAAAAGCGGAGCTGCAGCCTAGAAAAGAAACCCCGGAAAAAGAGCCGCAGAGCCGTTGTCCTGCAGCAATCTGCATGATTTAAATGGCGAGTAAACACTGACGGGGCCTTCAAGGAGAGGGGCCGCTCCGTCGTGGGTTGAGGAGCAGGCGCGGAGAAACCGCAGCGCAGCCAGTAACCTCCCAGCATGAGGCTCGAAAGGAAACAGCTGACCTCAGCGTCTCCCGTGACCCACTCCGCTGCATCTGCGGTACAGACTGATCCGAGTGGGCTGCCATACTGGGAGTGGGGGGGCATTGGAGTGGCATGCACTTCAGGCATGTTGGAGTAAGCAATGAGTTTACATCCCAGGTTAGGTGGGAGTGGTATCTGTTTAACAAACGTGAGAAAATTAGGGGAAATTGCACACTGCCTTGTTTCACAGGTAGCAAAGGGTCAGAGAGGGATGGGTTAAATCATTGGAATTAGTTGAACATGTATTTTTTACAAAGGTCAAAGAAACTGTGCAACAAGGCAGGGGCGACATCTGTGGGGCTGAATTCATTCACATTCATAAAAGCCCAGGGTGTTTCTTACATTGCAGCTGGTGTTTTTGCGATAACCTCCATCACATAGGCTCCTGAGGTGATGTCAGGGAAGTCACGATGTCGAGTTTTAAGGTCCTTGGCTAACCTGAGGGCAACAGAAGTGGGAGGAAAACTTTACCCAATCGCCACTACACAACTTTAACAGAGTTCACAAGTTGCTCCAATTCTCTCATATGAATGTTTTATTTAAAATACGAAATACTTATAGTAATGCGCAGAGCAACTAAGGAGACTTACGACGGCGTAAGAGTCATCATCCTCACTCCGATATATTTCTTTTTGGCATCTGTTCTCCCTGAAAGTGGACAATACAGAGGACGAGTGACAGAAACATTAATGTGTGTAAAGAGAAACAGAAATAGGTAGAAAAAAACAGATTTGCGACAAAAATCAATACTGTAAAAATGCGCAATCCATATTTGTCAACTTCCAGGTACTTGCTACAAACCACCATGATCATCACAGATGATGTGTAAAATAGATGTGCAACAACATTCTTTAAAAAAATACATCTAAACAGCCTCACACAAGCACGTAATCCGCCTTTAAAAAGTGTTAAAATGTATTTTGATCGTCTTGTTTCTTTATCCTGAGGAACCAAGCAGTCAGAAGCTGTAAATTAGGCCACACACAGAACTCTAACAACATGTAAGATGAAGGATGTACAGAAACTCTTCATCTCTTAGTTCTGCAGGAAGAACCTGCAGCTGGTTTCCAATTTGTTTCGCTGAACTTTTCAATCTTCCCTGGGCTGATTGTTGTTGGAATTTGACTGATGTGCCGTTGAAGTAAATTACCCCCAACTTGCTCGTCTTTGATAACCGCAGGAGCAAATCAAAGCCAGTGGAAAAGTGTTTTAATGCATTCCATGAACACAGGACTTCTGCCTTCACTGTATTTGTGGCGGTGGGAAAAAAAAATGAACGGGCGCTCTAACGCGCTGGCACGCATTATTGTCAGAGCATCATCTTGTCGGCTGAAGAGAATCAACAAAAGTGTGATGAATTGTGTCACCTCTGGACTGCCTGTCATATGACTCCGCCAAAAACTGCCGAATCTTGTCCGAAGGAATGGCGAAGGAAATGCCAGCCGTCACTTTCAGCGTATTGATCCCAATCACTTCGCCATCCTAAGATAAAAAAAAGAAAGGTTCTATCATCTCATCTCGTGGTTTTGCCAATGTATAAAAAAGAAAAAAAAAGTGGCTTACCAGATTTACCAGAGGCCCTCCGGAGTTACCATACTGCAAACAAAAAGCGACAACTTACTTATTTTCTGTGTATGGGAGGAAAACATAGAAAGAAAACTACGTCTTTTCGTATTTACATTGATAATGGCATCCGTCTGAATGTAGTCCATGTCGGAGTTACGCAGACCGAGCTCTCTGCCGCCCCGCTGAGTGGTGCTGACGATCCCCGTTGTGACCGTGTTCTGCAGAGAAAACGGGCTGCCGATGGCGACGACAAACTCCCCTGGCCTCAGGTCAGACGAACGGCCCAACAACAGAACAGGAAGTTTGGTCTGCCAGTGGAAAAGATGGAGGGACAGAACCATAGTTATTTCTGGGATCTTTTTTTTTTTTTTTGATGATGATGATGATAATGATGATGATGTATATTTGACAGGAGGGTAATTGCATGTTGTAAGACGAGAGTTCACAATCCTAAAATACCGTCTGTCTTTGCAGGACTGTTTTAGTCAAAGATATTATGAGCCCTGGATATAAGAGAGTTTTTGTTGACAAAGACAGGAAGCATCCTCTGAGTCATTATCCATTTGTATGATGGAGTCAGCTAATCTACCCTCAATTTAAGTTTAATAGCTGGAAATAGCTGCTCAGATAAGAGCAAAGTTCATCCAAAGTTTAATGGCACTCATAAAGTCATTTCAATCCGTTCAATGACATTTGCTTTTTGGGACCAACACTGACAGCACATGATTCAGCATCCTCTGTTGTCAACTCTCCATTTGTAGGGGGAAAATAACCCCACTTTGAACAGACATGAAAGAATTTACTCTATTGTGTTTTAATGACTGATGTATCTCCATACACCAGTCAAACAAACAAAAGCATAATTTTGAAACTTTTGTAAGCTGGAAGGAAATCCGAAGCTCCTTTATGTATCCACTGCAGTCCCTCTGCTGTGCCTCAGACTTCCCATGATCGTGTGTTTTATGAGTGGACAGCTTGAATAATTACAGCTGAAACCACAAGTCGTCTAAACACAACCCCATGCTCTGCTGCAGGGGCTGTGCTCCCACACAAAACAATTACTTCCTCGGCACCATAGGGGAAAATTACATTCATGCCAAACAACTGGAACTACAGTATAAACGATCACAATTAGAAGCATGCTTGTTGGCTTGAAAACGGAGTCTGACTGATGTTTCCAAATGACACCAAATAAAAACGACATTAACCTCTGTTTTTTTACAGGCCAGTCGATTCAGGACACTAGAAGTTTTCCGTAAAGGCGTAAGAAGGAGGAACTTATATTAAATGTGCAGAGACGGCTCGATCCTCAGATATACATTCTTACAACTTGGTACCTCAAAATCAGACCTCACGAAATTATTAGTTTTTTCCTTACTTTCATTTTAATTCTGAGCCACAGACCGCAAAAGCAAGAAAATGAACCAATAAAATACAACAGAAATTCAAGATGCCTACATTGCTGCAATATTGTCTATGCTGCAAAGCAGAGAAATGACACAAATCTGCCTCAGAATATCCAAATTACACAAGAATGACTTTGAAATGTCCAAAGCGCTTACCAATATTATCACAAGAAAACCCTGTTGTTGCACATCTGAGTTCTATGTTTGTGATAAGCAAAATCAGATAAACATGTATCATTTTTTATTAACTTTTACTAACCTATTTTATGTAATTCATAAAACCTACACCTCTAATAAAAGAAAAACTTTAAGTCTTTAAGTCTCTGCCAAAACATTCAACAGCCAGCTCTCCTGATTATCATAACCTGATTCTGGTTGTGTAATAGTGACTGCTGCTGTCTTGACTTTGGTCCTTCTCAGTAGGATGTGAAGTTGTAAATAAATGCAAACTGTTTGCGGCTCGCAGAGGTACAGAATCACCCACGCAGAGTCACACTACATTCTGAAAAATCGAGCACATAAAGGAGTGTAAAATGAAGAAGCCGGCTGACGAGCAGACCGAGTCCATGTGAGACTGCAAAACAAACCTGCCAGACCAGACCTGCCGACCCCTCAGTGTTGCAAAGGACACCTTAGCTTACGTGTCACTTAGCAATTCCTACAAGTCGACGTTCTGGAACAAATTGTGGAAACTCATCTGGGCATGCGAGGTCTTCAGTCCTGGCTACCCAAGTGACTCACCCTGCTATTTCAGACGGAGGGTCCGACACACTGGTGCTTCACTGTGACTGCATTTAAAGGAAAGGAAGGGAGATTGGTAGAGGGAACGGCACAAAACCACACAACGGTAGAGCAAGGATGTGAGAAAAACGAGGCTTTCACAGTTTCGTTTGATTCACGTTGAATGGTTTCGACAAAACGGCCCCTTAGGATTTTTCAGCAAATAGACATTTGAAATGTTCCCTTTGGAAACATTTAGATTACATAAAAAGAGCCACTCATTATGGGCATTCATCTCATATAAAGTTTTAAATGATATGATTTAACATTTTCATAAAGTGTCAAATAGTTTCATCAACTGGACCAACAAGACAAGTCGGAATGTATTTTCTCCAATCCACAGTGCGTTAACATTACACATGCAGACATCTCTATTAATAAATTGGGGAAATACCCTTTAGGAAGTTGCATTTCAGCAACTTGCTATTTTTTTAGCCCTCCACAAGCTTCCCTTTTCCCTCAGTAACAAATAATACAAACCCTACTGCATGGTCTTAAAATGCTCTTTATGAACTGAAACACAGTAGAACAAAAACGTGACCCAAAAAAAGTACAAAACAAATACCTTTTCACATGACTGTGCAGCCATCATTTAAAGAAAGGAAAAGTTCACCTACAAGACTGACCAGATGGAGTCATGTGATAAAAACCCACAAACCTGGCAGTTGAGGTATACAGTCAGAAAACTAAAATTCTAGTTGTGTCAGTACATAATCCAAACTGGTTATAAGTTCAACTCTACCTACCAAAGTGTTTCTTTCTTTTTACCGACTTAAAGGCAAAGACCATATTTTGATTTGATCTACCTTAAAGGAAAAATCAAAAGTGAAGTAAGATGCAGGGTTTCACCTGCTGAGTTCTGATCTCATGCCCTCAGGGTTGAGCTATTTAGCATAAAGTGGGACAGGATCCAGCAGGCTTGTGCAAAAACACATCCAGTTAACGATCAGAAGATCTGGCCGAATGGCGCCAAAGGAGAGATTAAGAGAAAATGTGTGCGTTTGTCTTGTGATGTCTTTATGGCTCACATTTGTCTGAATGCACGCTTGTTTATGCAAGTTTAGTATAGTTACTAGACAAAGCGTAGTACTTACACAAAAAAGACCTAAGGCATCAGCTAAGTTAACCCTAAAGGTTTTTTTTTCTTGCTACGCAGAGAAGTTGCTGGCTTTGCATTGGGTGAAACCATATCCTTGCCGACACCAGTGCGGAAACCGCTATGGTTTCCATATGTTGCTGAGGAGGTTCTCGGTTCTTCTAAGAGCAAACACATGTCCGGGTTTCTTGCGAGGCTGTAGTTCTGCAGCCAAAGCCCAAAGGGGAGTCAGGGGTGTCTCGTTTCTGGCAAGGCGCCGCAGAGATCTCGAGCTGCACAGATCACAATAATGAGAGGAGATGACGGCCGAAGTGTTTGTTTTCCTCAGGGAGACAGCAAATGTAGTCCAATTCTCTCTTACGCGCTTTATTTACATGTTTCTGAAACTGCTTAGTCTGTGAGAGCCGGTGACCTCAGGTTGCAACCCTTTCAGCTGTGGGACCCAAACAGGATATGAAGTCAGGAGAAAACGGACCGAATAGGTAAATTAAAAAGCAACATGCAACTCTTCGTGTTCAGGGGAGCTGGGGCGGAGGGAGGGACTGATGTCATTTAGCTGAACCTCAAAATCGTTTAACACCGTTGAACATTGTTGTTCAGTTTTATGACAGCTCTGTGGTTACGTTTGCTTGAGTTTGGGAACAAGTGAGGTTTAAAAAAACAAGAAAGGACTTTAGGAGTTTTTGATTTCAGTTTTATGACAACTCTGTGGTTGTGTTTGCTTAAGCTTGGGCACAAGCAATGCTTGAGAAAAGGTTCTTGAGGAGACTTTGATTTCAAAAAAGAAAATAAACAGTGTATGGTCACTGCTGCTCAGAGGGACAAACATCAACCTTTTGACATGTAAAGCTTCGGGACTTTTGTTCTTATTCATCTTCAGCAAATCTTTCACCGATTAAAGGATTGCTACGTGACCATTAGAGGGTTTCCTCATAAAAAGTCTTTAAATTTCACTTGATGAACGTCTGGACATCTGTACGGCATCTCCATAAAACAAAACAAAACCACCATAAATAGGCAATAAAATGCATGAAATAAGTTACGTGCACTGATCTTTTCTAAAAGCATCACTATGGCTGACGCATTCTAGAGAACCACTTGCATGCCTACACAACAGACATTGTAGCAAATCGGTAGAAAGTTTTCAATTATACGTTTTCGCATTTTGTTGGCCTTCTCTCCTTCGCCTCTTTGCAATTTAGTACTTTTACTGCAGTTTTCTCACAGTTTAGATCCTATAAACCATTCTAAAGAAATGGGGAATAAAAAGCAGTTTGGTATCAACCGTGCATTGGGGACGTTTTGTACCTGGAGTCCAAGAATCTTTTTATTTATTTATCCAGGAAATGAAGCAATGTGACTCGAATTAAAGAATATTTACTAGCAGACGGCTGCTTGTGGCTATTTTGGTTTAATACAGGCCTCTGACCTGTCATCCTTAAAAAAAAAACACAAAACACCAAACAAGACCCAATAGAATAGTGCCAATCATTTGGCAAGTTTTCCAATGGGCACAACTTAGGTTTGCTGCTCAACTCATATCTGTCTTTCCTTTACAAACATAGCATAAGTTAAAGAAAAACAAACAAGTTTTCCAGTGGAACCTGGCTCTGTGGCCAGAAGCGCTTTTACAAAGAAATAATGAACTAAATACACATTTTCTTCCTTTCTGTGCTAAGTTAAGTTTCTTAATGGATGCAAACTGGTAACATGGTTATAAAATGGGTATATCCAAAACCAGTGTTGACACCGTCAACCTGTCACGATGTATTCAGATTTCCTTAGCTGAATTTATGACACATATGAAAGAAAACCTCAGTTTATCCAACAGAAAATGTTGCTTTAAGGTGATTCCAAATGAGCTCTTAGCTAAAAACGTGGCACACAAAAGAATTATGATGCCTCTCTCTGGTTCTGCATTTAGTCTATGCGGGTTTTTTCCCTAAAAGGCATCCTTAAAATATTGTATTTATTTGCCACTAATAGTTTTTTGAATCCCCTAAGCCATGATCGTATCGACCCATTTTCCACAGTCAGGTAAACAGGTACAAGAACTAGGCTGAAAATGAGTGGAAAAGCCCCCAACATGGGAAGAGAAGCGAGTAAAAATGTTCAAACAGCCTAAAGAACGACCGACTAAGACCACTTCAAAAGATTACAAAAATGTCTGGATCCTTTGAAGGAAAATGTAAAGAGATAATGGGCAGTTTACTGTTCTACCTTAACGTCTGAGGACGCACCAAGGGTTCGTTCGTCTAGTTGGAAAGCAAAAGTAACTCACAGCCCGTTTAGTTTTAAATGCCTGTGGAGCGTCTAAAAGTGACGTCATTGACCAGTAAGCTGAGAGCGCTTTGGGCAGCGCTGCGCTCCATCCAACATGCCTGGAAATCAGTTCTGGAAAAGTCAGAAAGTAGGCCAAGACAAAGTGTACAAAGACCAAGCAGCAAAAATTTGTGCGTGTGCTCGGATATTTCCCCAACTAATGGCGTCTGTGAGCATGGGAACCGTTTCAGCTAAAGAGGAAAGGATGAATCTGGAGAGGAGGACAACGATTTAATGCCTCTTTAGTGAAGAACAACCTGCCGTGTCTCTGAAGAACTCATGTCCTTGCTGCCAGCAGCCACGAACTCAAAGACCGAATTTGTTTGTTGCTGCTGATCATCAAAGGCCAATAGATGAAACGGCATCTGAAAACGGAAACGTTTACCTCGGCGTTGCTGATAAAAAAGACAGATATACATAAAAGAAAATAGCTGCAACGGGACACTTCTCCCCTCCTTCCTCTCTGCACATAAACACAGACACAAAGGCACACTGTGCATATTCCAAGAGACGGCCCATCCAAACCAGCACCAGGCAAATTTCCCAGGGAAAATGGTTTGAGACTCTTTAGTGGCGTAGCGATGGGAAATGCAAACTGTGCGATTGTTTCAGAGGAATACGAAGACTTTCTTTTTTCTTGCCTGAATTTTAGAGTAAATTTTGAGGTATTAACTCATTTAATACTACCAATGCCTAGACACAGAAGCAGGAATTATGTCTTTAAAAAAAAATGGTCACAATGTCTTCTTGACAGGTGGAGCGTTCATTTTTGAAAATGCACGTCCAATTCCATATAAGAGAAAGAAGGTTCAAATGAGAAGAATAAACTCCGTTGAAAAAATTAAATTTTATTGTGCAGCACTGTTAAAAATCACCGCATCAAATCACTTTATCAGCATTGTTTGATGACGGGAGCATTAAAAACATAAACCCCCTCATATACTTCATTGTTTTTAATAATGGGTATGATGTGCTTTTGCTTATATTGATCCTTTGCTTCTCACCAAACCCACAATGCCGCGCTTATGGCTAAGAAAGATAATTCCCCCCCCTCCCCTCGTCTCACCAAGACACATGGTTCCAGTTAGCATCCGAGTGGAGAGTCGAAAATTCCACGTTCACCTTCCCAACCGTAAAACAGAAAACTAACTAGTCGGTATGTGGACGGCGTCTAGCAGTGTTTTATGGAGACTCCACGGCGAACAGTGTGTTCAGCGTCGTAGATACTCTTTTCTCCATATAAGCACATTTTCTCCTAGTGCTCTCATTTACTATGTTTTCTGGAGAGTCTGTGGGACTCAGCAGGTTTGCGACAGAAAGTGTTTCCCAGCCTTGTGCGTGAACAGACACGCGTCCGCCTGGATGTCGCTTTGCCGAGATAAATGACGACGGTACGAACAGACTCCCTTGTGCAAAAGTCAAGAGGTGTAAATAAAAATACCTAACAGGAGTTTAAACGCCAATGAAATCAGTTAGAAGGAGGAAATTCACCGCTGAATGGGTTCACTAAATCCTCCTGATTTGTTTGTCTACTGCCTGTAACACACTGACGGCTCATAGCCTTTGTTATGTAGTGCGCACCCAAGTTGATTTTCTTAATTTTTCTGCAATCACATACAGCTGCAGTCGACCCATCGCCTTACCGATCCTTTCAGATGTATGGATCTACTTTCTGTCCACAGGGTTGCCTCTTTTTTCTGTTTTCCATGCACCCCCTTCATCCCCCAAACCCCTCTCAAAGAAAACCCTCTCCACAGGAACAAGTGAGAGCAGCACTTCCTCTCTTCCCTTCTCTTCTGAATTTCCAGCTGCCGTACACTGACTAATGCATTCCCCAGAGTTGAGGGGTAGACCACAACCCCAAGAACAGACTAAGATCTGCTACCAATAAACTCGGATTTCATTTAGAAATGCGAAGAGAAAAAGTGGGGAGGAAAACTGATTCCCGTCAGAGGAAACGTTAAAGCGTCTCACTCGTAAAGTGATGTATGGTTTTATTGATTATCTTTGGCTGCCTGCCGAGTCCTGATGTTGACAGCAAATAGCTTTTTTCTTTTGTAAATCAAAAACAAAGTGTGAGAGCTAGAATTAGGAGCGAAGAACAATAGATAAAGACAACAGAGTTCGTCAGTGCTCTGTTTTGCAGTTTTTGTTTTGCAGTTGTTGGACAAAGCAGCCCATTGTTATGAAAGTTCTAACAGAAAAGGCCAAAAAAGAAACAAATCAGATAAATTGCTCTTAGCGAGAGCTGCTTTCACTTATCTGCCAGTTTTTCTCTTGGTTTCCATAAATATCACAGCATCAGTCATCTTCACAGATTAAAATGCGCTCCATCATTTCTCTGACCGCCAATCAGAAGTCATAAAAAGTATAATTTATGATCACGACTCAAGCTGGAGAATATTCCATTAGGAATGATTTACAGGTCCTTCTTCTTCTTTTTTTTATATAATGATAACATTGAGAAAAGGCTGCATTTTACACCAGAACTCGAGTTTCTGCGTTTTTACTTAGAAAAGCAAAACGTGAGAGTGAGAATGGAAAACCAACAGCAGCATGGAGAACTGCGGCCAAAAGGTCAAAACTAAATGAACCATAATTCTCAAAACCAGATATTTCACAGTGAACGTCTTCAGATGACACTTTGAAAGGTGCATCTGTATATGACTGATCAACATGGGACCGGATTTAAAAGCATGCAACGAGCTATAGATACCTTCTGTTTAACTTGGTCTAATTCAATAAAGTATTTCTCAGGGTCACTAAGGTTCTACAAAATTTTAATGATGACAAATCCCTCTTTTGGCCTTCATTAGAAGATGTTCAAGTATAAATCTTTGGATGATCATCTCTTTCTTATCTAGTCGAAGGTTTTATCTGACAGCTGGTTTTCTGTGTCTGACATGCGGGATGCCACAGGGGTGAATATTTGGACTGATTCTGCTTTCTTTATACAGACAAGTCTCAGGCCAGCCAACTCATTCAGAAATTCAGCTTGATGTCTGTGAAATTTTATAAGTTACCACTGAGAACTGAAGATTAGCGTCTGGATTCCTTCAACTACATCATGATAAACTTTGTCCAGCCTCTTCAAACTGAAGTAGCAAACATAACAAAGGCCTTCTCTGTTGCTCCTTGTTTCACGTCATTCTGTGGATTGCTGTTTCTCCGTTTTGGGACCCAAACTGTGGGAAAGTTTTCATTCAAGAAACAAGAAAAAAAAAAAACGACGAGTAGGCTAAATGTGTACTTTTTTGGAGCACGTTGTGAGCGAAAAATGATAACTCTTCCACTTTGTACACCGAGAACGTTTTTGTTTTGCTTTGCAGGATTGTCGAAATGTATCATAAAAGGTGAAAATAGTTTTCTACTTTTGTACTTTGGTATACTGCAGAACCTCAGCATTTTTACAAGAATTTTTACACAAATATTTTTACTTTTCATTCACGCAAGTAAAAAAATCTGAGTATTTTTTTTTGCCATGTCTCTCAATTTTTAATGAAAAATAAAAAATGGCTCCTCGATTTTTCTTTCATAAACAAACTAAACCCGATTTAGCTATCAGTAGCTTAACTGCGTCAGATAAAAACACCATATTTGTTATTAAGACGCAAATTTGGGAAGTTGAGGAAAACGTCTTACAGTTTCCCCGTTACAGCCCAAGGCTGGAGTTACTTAAAAGATACTCCCAGGTCTTCACTTGAATAAAAACACTGCAACACGTCAGGGCTAGTCTGGGCGAGACCGTTTACCCTTTTAATGTTAATGATAGCTTTGCTGGCCCTCCTTCCCTCTTATTACAATCAAGTCATCCTCTAATTTTTTCAGGTACTAACTTTCATTTGCTCCAAATATCAAATACAAGTTTTTTTTCCCACATTAGTAGAAATGCTATTCATGTCTAAATCATGCGGTCCTCTGACAGACACCACAGGTCTTGTGAGACCGTCTGCATGTTTTCGACCCACGCAGACTTCACACAATGACTAACACTTTAAATACAGAAGAAATCATATGAGGGTGAAATCATTTCCTACATCAAGGGTATGGTGGCTATAAATAAGCCTTTGTTTGTAGCCTCCTAGATATAAAATGTCAGGTTCTGCAAAATACATTTTGTATGTACCACTCTAAGCATTTTTTCCTCCTTTAATGTGATATTAATATAACATTCTTTGATCTCTCATCAAGATAAAGCAAGTAAGTAAGAAAGAAGAAAAGAGACTGCCACTCCTCTGAAAGCTATCCAGTCTCGGAGCGACCAGCAACGTTGTGCACCAACACTGGCGATTCTTTCCGCCTTGAAGAGGCCAATTGGACCTGAAGCAGAAGCCTTAGCTGGTTTCTAGAAAGCAATAGCATCTAACCAATCTGGAGGAACTCCATGTCCTGTCATTTAATAAGGCTATATTATGTTGACTCTCAAATGTTTTATTTTGTTAATATATTTTTGATGGCCTGGTAAAAACCAGTTTCTTGCTCTACACGGATTTGGACAGAAAGTTCTGGCTCCTCAGCTATTGAGAAACGTTTGTTTTCTGGAGGCGTGAACTTTACCCAACGTTTGCCGGCGATGCGTGTAATTGGACGCTATGAATCTTACCGGAAATTGTCTGCATTGTAAAAACAACAATCCTCCGCTGCAAAGGGAGAAATGCCAAACTAGATGACATTTTGTAAAAGCAATAAAACATCTCAAGCATTCCTCAAGCAGCAATTTTAATTAATTGTTATTTGGAAGAGTGGCCAGCAAAGACTGAACAAATTTGTTCACTTCTTCCACTACAGCAGTGGCAAGGTACAAATCTCAAACAGCGCAGGAAATTGACGTCATCCTTCACAACTCTTCCTTCTGTTCGCTGATTGTTCCGGTTGATGTTCAACAGAAGAAATCAAGCTCAATAGGAGAAATTCCATATGAAGAACAGGAAGGAGACAAGAATTGAACAGAATTGCAGGCTAATATTTTGATGTCAATGTTGAAGCTTGTAGCAACATGTCTTCTTTGCAAGGTCTCATTTTAATATACTATAGAGCTCTGGAAAAAAAGAAGCCCTCAAAAGCTTGTTTAAGTCATGCTAGCACCTTGAAAACATTTGTATATGTGATAGTGCTTTACTTTATTCTTCTTAAGCTGTTGATTCAAAGGATAATTAACTAAGCTAACAAAAACTAAGTGCTTCTACCTTTGGTATACTGGAAAATGTTTATGCATGCATCATACAAACAGGGACTTCTGCATTAACGCAATCATGTCACCGTGTCTAAGAGTATTTGTCACTGCTGAGTCAGCACACATGAAGATGTGGTGTAAGCAGACTGGGAAGCCCCCAGAACCGGGAACGGCCTGTCATCAACGAAGAATCGAAGAATGAACAAACACAAAGCGCCTGCCACTACGATGTTTTTCTGCAGCCTTTGCCCACACTGTTAGTTTAAAAAAAAGCGAAAATTGCTCAGCATCACCTAAGACCTTGTGTAAAACGCATTGTGTTGCTGTCGTGAACATCCTTTCAGCCGTGTCATCCAGCTATGAGAGCGAGCCTCATAATGCACTCATCTCCCGCTACGACTCAGTCAATAGGTCTTGGCTTTCTGCCCCGCATTCCTTCAAAGGACTGACTATGATTAACGTCCAACATGGATTCCTCTTGTCCAGCAGACGGCGAAATAAAGACGGAGACGGGTGGACATGTGGAGAAAGGGAGAGAAAATGCGACTAACAGATGGACTGTGGTGAAAGTGTAGTCTTTTCTTTTTACACAAACCCTTTCAGTCAGTGGTAAGCGATAGTCTCCACTCGTTTCTCGTGAGATGAGCCGGTTTATATCTGTGTTCTTGCAGTTTGACTCTGAACACAGACGGGATCTGAACTTGGTCAGGCTGCATCTGCATTCTCACTTTGCATCTCTTGCACCTTGAATAATCGATAAGATTTATGGCATTTTTATATATACCTCAAGTCCAGGGATCTTAAATTTTTACGTTTTAGCAAAATGTAATTTCAACAATCCCTCCGTATCTACTTAGTGAAGACGCGCTTTTTTCATCAGATCTCCTCGAGGAGATTCCTGCCCAAATTGACCAAAACGAAATCAAAACATATATAAGCAAAAACCTTCTATTAAGGCTGAGCCATAACAGCATGCCTCTCTCTCCACCCTTCTGTGTAAGACTTGCACTGACCGGTACATCAATCTTGATGAGGGCTATGTCCGACTTCTCGTCCACGTCTTTGATTTTGGCGTCGTAGGAGGCACCACTCTTTAGCTCCACTTTCACTCTGTGTTTATTGGCCACGACGTGGGCATTGGTCACAATCTGGCCGTCTTCTGACACGACGAAACCGGAGCCACTGGCCACAGCGACCTCCCGCTTGGAGTAAGTCATCCTGGAGAGGGACAGAGGAGGACAGAGGGGGAAGAAAAATTCTTCGCAACAAATAAAACGCGTCGGTTCAGGAGTGTTTTTTCTGTATTCTGAATGTAAAATAAGAGAAGAAGAGAAGAAAAGAGATTTGTGTCTGATTTCCAATGTCCAATGCTTCTAGCTGATTCCAGTCTGTCTCTGAGAACTACAGGAAGCAACATGCTGAATACCTTTTCAAGCATTCTTGAGATATTATTTGAGATACAGTTTATGTATGGAGTCTTGCTCACCTTGCTCATTTCAAATATGGTCAATTTTGACTTTTTTTCCCCTCAGAACCAAATCCATGCAGAAGTGGATCATTTCAAGAGCAACCTGATAGAACTTTGTGGAGGTGTTGTGATGAAAAAGAACAAGTTCCCTAAACCGAGCAGGAGGTTATACCTGCATGATCTTAGGACAACATATTATTTCCTGAAAATTGCAACGACATTGCGGATTGCTAATTAGCAAAAAAAAATTGCTCTGTCTCGTCTTTTGTTTTTGTCTTAAAAACGCTGCTTTCCCCCTTAACTCTAAGAAACAGACATATCATGATAGGAGATAAAGAACAACCTAAACCCAACCAAATCTATATTATTGGCACAGTTTCAAACATAAATGTATTAAATATTGCATGCCAGTAACAATTTACGATTGTGATTTCGCACACATTACTACTTTGATTATAGTAATTACTATAATCAAAATTAATTTTGAAAATAGTAATCACATTACTATTTTGATTATAGACCTTCACTGTTTGAAAACATTCAAACAGTGAAGGTCTGCTAAACTTCTTCAGCTCTGATCATCAGTCAATTTCTAGTAGATGCATTTCTGTATATCAACAACTAAAAGTTAGGCAACGCAAAGGTACGCAAGTGAGAATAAGAAGCCGTCTGACAGACAAGGTCTCATCGAAACACTTTGCAGGCAACTTTGACAGGAAACATTTGAGATGTTACAGACAGACAGGCAAAATCTGGAGAAACGAAAGGAAATTTTAGTCTGCGCCACTTTCCCACACTCAGAAACACACGTTCAGATGAACAGCTTGAACATACTTGCGGAAAAGTTCAATGTGAACCACAGAGGGAGCGATTTTCTCCACCACGTCGGCGATGAAGTTGTATTTGTGCCTCAGGCTGTCTGGATTGTCCTGAGCTGCGCACACACACACACAAAAGATGTAAGACTGGCAAAATAAACAATCCATTCACAAAATATAGTGCACAATGTAAGAGTTGTGTGAGAATAGAAAACTCACACTTAAAAAGAATAAAGCTTTGATCAAAACACAGGACAGGAAAAAAAAGAGAGATGACACTTCTGAGGGTCATACTGTCTCAGCTCTGGCATTCATGGTCATTTCCAATGTTTGGTTATAAACATAAGAAGTGACTACTTTGGAATGAACTGGATCACGTATCCAGCTTTAGGCCGGTTAGGAAATTCTGACCTGGTAATTAACCCCCTCCGAGATGAAAGTTTAAACAAAACTCATAATTTCCTCTGAGCTTTTCATCCTTTTGTTCCTAACCTCCCTCCACCCCCTTTTTTCATGCCACATAGTTGGAACCATTTTTTTTTCTTTTTTCTCTCATCAGGCCAATTTTCAGTCACGATGTTCTGAGAGGAAAAGTCAAAGGCACCCGTGAGCCCTGGGATATCATTAATTGAGCTTAAGAAACGAGGACACTTTTCGCTCGAGGTGCAGTTACGCCAGCGCTGGCTCGGAATGCAAACCGTCTCGGTGAAAAGGAATGCCACTAAATTATACAGAATGAAAACATTTATCAACCCACAGGGGGGGGGGTGAACTCCATAAGTGTTCTTCACTTAAACTACAATGGTACGTTTACACGTTTTTTCAAACAGAAATGGCTTTCTTTAAAACCTCTAAACTTTTTTAAAAATTTCCTTTTTGAACTATCAATAGAGTATTAATTGTGATAAATGCCGGGCTGCTTCTCACCGCTACATTAAAGGAAGGTAATGGAAAGACTGGAGTCATTCTAACCCCCAGCCCCCTCGCTTCAGACCCGGGAGGTGTGTGGTCACCTTGGCAGGGATTAATGTTACCACGAGAAGCCCCATTGGTCGGAACTCATCTCATTTTTATAACCCCCAGTAAAAGACTCCCAGTTCCTTCCAGTTCAACGTGTTATTATAAATATAGTCTATGAAGACGTTCTTAGATTTAGCAGAAGAAAATGTCACATGGATACAGACGGTGCTCTGGAACATTTGTACTATGCGCAAAAATGCGATGTGTCAGAAAATCACCTTGAACACACAGTCCCCACAATGAAAGCAAGGTCGTGCTGTGAGAAAGATTTACTTCCTTCAGATACGGCAAATCAAATAAGAACGTTGATGGGTGGATGATTGGAAATGAATAAAGGCCAATAGAATGGTTTAGATCGAAGAATATTCAAGGTATCCGAGTCATCCAGTCAACGTCCAGACCACAGTCAACTTTCTAAGCTGTGGAGATAACAAAGTTTTATAGTAATAGATGCACTAAATGCTCACTGGACTGAGTTTGAGTTGTTTTCCAAAGAAGAATTGACAAAAATGTCTTTCCTTAGATGACCAATGATGTAGCTGGTCCAAAAGACCAGCTAAGGTCAATTTCAGGTTGATCTCAGCCACACAGATAGTCTAAAAGTTTCCACAGGTTTAAAAAAAAACAACAAAAAATGTTATATTAATTGTCAGATTCACACATATTTGCACAGATTCAGACATAAAGTAAAGTAAAGGAAACGGTACGCGAGGCTTTGCAGACACACAGACATGACTCAGATTGCATAGCACCCTTCCACGTAAAGAGGAACGATCTGCTCTGACTTGTTGTGAGAAAAGACTCACCCTCGTCCCCCATATGGAAGTCATATGGAGACATTTGGTGACTGCTAATAAAAGAGTCAAATAAAGTTAAGCTAACAACAATCAGATGTGTGGAAGATTGTTTCTGGAGTTGGTGAAGGTGTTAAAAGTCAGGAAAGCATTAAGACACATTTAAGAAATTTCCTTACTTCCAAGTTTTTTTGGTTTTGTTTTGTTTTTTTCAGGTTTTTTACCATGTTTAGCAAACTCAGGGCTCACTATCCTCACAGCTGGGTCTATCCATTACACCTCCTGCTGGTGCATACTACAACCACAAAAAGGTCCCAGTTCAAGGTCTCGGCTTGTTTTCCCAAGTTCACCCAGTGTTTTACTGGCACTTACATACAGAAGCAGCTTCTTCATCTGGGTCTTCATGAAGACCCAGTTTAGCTCTTTTAGCTTATTCATGCAAACAAACCGAAAACAACTCTCAGATCTGCACAACATTCCGTGCCGTTCACCAGAACATTTCACTTGGTTTTGGTTCAACGTCATGATTTTTTAAAATTTGTTTTGAAAACCGTTCAAAACTTCCTGCCTCTTCCTAATTGGTTCCACCTGCACTCTTCTACTTGCCTATTTGTACTTAAGTAGCGGTATGACAGTCAAACTAAAGTCCCAACATGTTAACTCAGACATTTTGGGTTTTTTGATGGCGGTGAAAAACATAATTAGTTTAATTATTTCTTTTGGGGGGGGGGGTTACCAGCTGGCGCTCAAAGGAGAAAGGCAGGCCAACAGGCTGCCAGTCCATGACAGAGTAAACACTGAATCAGACGGCCGTTCATCCTCGCCTTCCAGGTCAATTTTAACAAATCACCAGTTAAATTAAAGGGCACGAGTTCTGACTGCAAGCAACACACATCCACAAACAAAACGTCAAAATGTCAGACGGAAGGGCAGCCGCTGACCTGGAGAAGTAAACACTCCGCACTGGCATGCCAAAAACTGAAAATGAGCAGCGAAATTTACTACAACATGAGAAAACACATCTGAGGTACAACAAAAGAAAAAACACACAAAATCCAGGGTAAGCTATGGCAGACACTGCTGATGTACTAAAATTGTTTTTGACAAATGGGTAACTGAATGTACCTTGATGGTAATTTGCTTCTACCTTCTATTTCATGCAAACTAAGCACAAACAGGACATCTAATGCAAAATATGATTCTATCTATTATGCTGTTATTTATATAAAACGCAACCATTTTGAAATGTAAGAACAAACTGGCAAAGTTCAAAAACCTCAATTCCTGGTACGGAACATGAAAATCGGAAGTGCAGCATTTATGCCAAAAAGAAAAACATACATTTACGAAAACCTGGATTAGAGGTCGTCTCATCTCTCTTTGACTGAGGGAATAAAAGAGCTAAAATACCAACCATCATCTGGTTACGGGCAAACGGATCATCATTATGAATCATCCAAATCCAAGTAGTTGCTTTTAAAAAGAACACTGGCAAGATTTCAAGGCTGCTCCTCAAGTATCAGGATTAACGAACTGGGTTACAATGAGTCTGGGCTCATTACTCCATAGGTCAGTGGGTCTTGACACCCATGTGTCCGGCATCCAAAACCCTTCCTGCGGTTTACTAATAGGTTACATAACCTTTCTTTGCCTTGGTCTGTTTTTCTTCATCTTATTGGTTTCTTTGGTTCTTTTTGTGTTTTCTTTATCCACAGAGCAGGTATACGACAAGATTTTTGAAAGTGAAAAAGAAAAGAAGAAAGGTAAGATATCTTTGGGGATCTATAGAGAACCAACAGTGATTATAAGATGAGACCAGCAGCTGATAGAGTAAAGGTGTCCATCTACAGCTCTGAAAATCAGTTACCCTCCATCTCTAAGATGTATAAATGATTGAACGATCAAAACGGCTCAATTACTTCACCAATTTACGCAGAGAGTTTGGGCCATATCTTCAGGCAGAAGGAGTGCCAGCTTATTTGTGATGTATAGCGTGAAACACCTCTGGACTCTGTCATCTCAGAATTAGAAAGAGGCCTGGCCAAGCTGGTGTCATGTCAATGCTGCAACCTCATCATGTTCATAGCTGAGAGCCAAGGAGCCTTTTTTTGTAATTCTTGGCGCAGTCGGTGCCAAAATGATCTCATCGAGCAGCTGAAACAGTCCATGCTCTCAAAACGAAAGAAGAAAATAAAAAACATGGCATGTTCAGGCTCCTTGTGCAGAGGGCCACATGTGACGGACTACTAATGGGATTTAGGATGGCGAGAAGCGCACACACCTCCAAGTTGCTTGCATAGCAACTTGGAGGGAGAATAAAGGTGGTTTAAATAGAAAACGAATTTCTCACATTGTGAAAGAGTAGTTTTGGCATAGTCATTTAAGAATAAAGAGACAAGAGATTGAAGAAATGTGACTAACTGCTCATTGGGTTTATTGGATCATTTTATAGTATTCAAAGAGAGGGGCATATAAAAACATCAGACTTTTGGAAGTCTGCTGACCAGTTTAGATCAGTGCTTCTTAAACTTTTTCAGCCTGAAGACCCATTTAACAAACACTCACAGACCACCTAGCTTGAAACTGCCCCCACATTAATACACAACATCTTTATAAGATATTAGACTTTTAACTCGTTGTCTTTGTTACTCCAAATGTGAAGGGTAGCATTGTTTTGCAAATGTGACTGGCCGCGTTTTTTTAGCTATTTACAGATTCTGAAAATGTGGATTCTAAGCTATCCAATGTGGTCACCAATAGAATTTTTGGGGATATTTGTAATTTAGAAGTGTAATAAGAATAGCATTCTTATTACTCTATTCTAAAAATAGAATAGAGTTACGATGTCAAAAACAAACATTTTCTTTCAGCTGGTTGATAGCCCAACATAAATAATTGTATTTTAGGTGCTAACATGCAGTTAGTCTGTCATATCACACTCAGCACATCCACAGACTTGCTACATAATATGTATTGTGGAGTTCAGAAACAACATTTTTTCAACTCACCCTCTGAAATTTTCCACTGATATATTCAGGTTTTATTTTCAGTGGCCCTGTCCTTTCCAAGGCACTTATCCATTATTATTTCTAAACGAAATCCTTTGGTGAGCTAACTGTAGTGTCGCACTTTGAGCTCGCATCACGTCAAATAAACGGTTGTTTACATGCCGTACCAACAGGGGGCGCCAGACCACCAGTTTGAGAAAAAAAAACTAATTTTTGTCGCTAATGGCTAATGTTTCCAGCTCCACAACATGCAACCATACAATCTGCTGAAATGACACACAGTCCGTCCTTAGTGAACTATTTTTTAACACATTCCAGATGGGGCAGATTGGGTATTGTCTTGAACAATTCAACTTGTAAACTTTGTTCACATTTTGGTGCAATAAAACTGCTATTCTAAGATAACAGGTTATCACACCCAAATTGTCATCTTTGTATCAGTATGCAGCCTAGTATGGGGTTAAGCAAACAGACATTGGCAAAGCAGCAGGAGAGACACTATAGAAGCAAGTAAGAAAACAGATGAGTAGAACACAAAAACAGGAGCCGAGACAGACCGTCGTAACGTTACAGACAGAAGTCAGAGAACGACGCTCTAACATTCTGCAAAGCTAGGACAAGTTCAGGAAAAAATGTGCACATTCAGCAAATCTCAGCAGCCAGAGTCACAGAGTGCTTCTCTGCAACATCAGCTGGGAAAGAAGGTGGGAATAGTCTGGTGGATCGTCTGCCATAAACTACTTTGTTGGGGGGTTTTTTTCTTCGTTTGCTTAAAGCGTCTACGTTATTATTATCGTCATAGCACTGCAATCAAAATCTGAATGCTCATACAATTACACACGTATTTTTTAAGTGCTCAGCCGCTCCTCAAGACTTGACATGCAGTGCAGAGATAAACCTGAAGACTCATGGACATCTAGATGCTGCAGGTATAACATTCTTCTTCTCCATCTTGTCTTTCACAACCAATAAAGCCTTACTGACTTCCAACAGCCTAAAAAAAAGAGGATGATATTTATCTACTGAATCCAAAAGCTTCGAGGCAGTATGGTGACCTAGTTTTCATTGCCAAAACAAAGTGCTTGTTTAATCGAGGTCACTACTGTTCAGACGTATAGTGAGATCATGCAACTGTTACTGTACTTGCACATGTTTTCTTAATGTGGGGCCAGGTTTCACAGGGGTACGGTCAGTGTCCTCAGAGAGGGGTTGAGTTTCTGTAATGTGCCGCCTTCAGCCCAACCAACGCTAGAAATACTATGAAACAGAATGCGTTTAAGGCAGCATTTTTGTAAAGTTCGGACATTAGCACTGGAAATATGACTTGTTTTTTCTGAAGAAAAAGAAACTTTTTTTTCTCCTGGATGGGATTTAGTGAGAACTCACCACCGCAGTCTGTTTCAGACATGGCTAGCTGCCTGGGAATGACTTACAGTAACCCTTTAAGTTGCTACTAAAACTGACAGCCCAATGCGGTGATGCAGTCTGCCCTTAAACTGCGCCTTCACGATTTTTTTTTCAGATGCACAAATAAAAACCTTTCCTTTAAATGTGTGGGCTGCTAATTTGGCGTTTTCCTCTCGAGTCTCCTGCCTGTTTTAAGCTGTCCTCGACAGAAGAGGACTTGTGGCTTTGAGTCAGGTCCAGGAATTCCTCCACGTGACAACTTGTGTGTGATTTACGAGTGACAAAAGAAACAGACTGGGAGGGAGAGAGAGCAAAACGAGAAGGAGGAAGCAGTTGCAGGTTTGATTCTGGGGGGTTGGAGATATAAGTTTCCAAAAGCTCTGAGGGAGGTTTCAGGTCTTTGAGGCAGCAGGTGCTGAAGCGTTTCATTGATATGATTTTAAGTGCCCACTTCCAAAAGCAGTATGCAGGATAAACACAGACCGAAACCAAAGGCGGCGTACAGTATCTTTAACACCTGCAGCCTTGAATGTGTGTGATCACTCCTCCTTCCTGAGTGTTTCAAGTCATGTTTTAAGATGGACACATACCACACTGATGATGATGACGAATAACCCGCTTGTTTGTCTTAGATGGATTGAAATGCTCCAGGAGAATGATGTCAGTTTATTGTAGAAGTGCTCCGATTAGAGTGAAATGCTTTGACAAAGCACAGATCTGTCGGGAAACGGCGAGCTTTACAACAATCACGACGTCAATATCGTTCCGATTTGATTTTTATGCGCCCTTAAGAATTCCTTTCTAATCAACTAAATCACACTGGTACGCATCAAGCTTTACGTCAGCTGCGCAGCGCATGACTTCATCCAGTCAGGCAAAAGCGAAGAGAGTCCTCAGATCGAGGACGATTCTGTTGGGAACAAGAGGGAACAGCCGGTTGAATGGCGGCTTTTGTTGTCCGAGACACACGGACATTGTGCGCTGCTCTGAGCTACAACATCTGTGTAAACTTCAGACCTGTCAGAAAACGTCAGGTCAGTCCAGTGAGAACTGAAGGGTCAGGGCGAACACCTGGTAGGGAAGACTGCAGAGGTACAGCATGAATGGATGTCAGTCAATTAGAATGTCATTGAAAAGTTCATTTGTTTGAGTAATTCTACTCAAAAAGTGAAATTTGTGTTAATATGCATTCATTACGTATGCTTTCAGTAGTTTATATTTGTTATTTTTTCTGGGAAAAAGTTAAAAAAACAACAAACTGATCTTGTCATAAGTTGCAACTTATGACAGGATCAGTTTATTTTGCATAAGTGTCAGCACTCAATACTTGCATGGACATGAGGTTTAGATCAAACCAGTTTGCTGACTAGTGAATTACTGTGATATAATACCAGGCAATGGTACATTTGGCTGTAAGTCCAGAGAGAGAAATAAAAATGAACAACTCCATAAGCCTCGCCAGCAGAAGGAAACATAAAACACCCTGAAACCTCTTGGTAGAAGACTGTACCAACAAGATAGTGGCAAAATAAAAACTCAACTCAGAAGGTTGGACTCAGTTCATCTCCATGACCATGAGATGGTCACCACCTCAGCAGGCAGATTCTCTAGGATTTCTACAACATGGGAAACTGATATTCGAATGAAATGTAAAATTTACTTTCATTTGAAAATAAAACTTCGAACCATTGAGAAAAAACACCTTTGATGTTGCCTCAGGTTCAAGAGAACATCGGAGATGCAGGATGTGTGTGTTGGCTGATGAAGCTCCGACTCTAGGTAAGGTTCTCATCTTGTAAATCCCCCCCCCCCCCCCCAGTCTCCTGAGCCCCCACCCCACCCCACCAGTTACTTCTGCATGTCTTTCTACCACATTTCATCCTTCCACTCAACTTTCCATTACTATGGTCAAATACAGACCCCTGTGAATAGTTAGCAGTGACCTTTTGTGACCTGTAAAAGGTGTCTTATGATGACCATCTGCTGGACATCTTCCAAGTCACAAGCCTTCTGTGTGATTGTGTCACCCATATCAAAACACTGAGAGTAACCCAAAAGAACATTTTCTGAAAAACAAAAACTGGCTGTTTTTTTTTAATAAGTGTGAGACATAAACATAAAAAAAAAGATCAAACCTGAACTCAACGACAAAAAAAAAAAAAAAAAAAAACTTTCAACCTTCAACACAGACTCACCTTTCCCGCAGGCTCCCCGCTGAATGAAGAGAACAGGTGGCTGCTGCAGCTTCTGCGCCCGCCGGCTGACCCTCTTCAGCTCGCAGATGCTCCGGTAAGAAACCCCGTCGCTGCCGCACACGGGCTCCGTGGTCTTGCACGCGCAGATCCCGCTCTTGCTTCTCCTCCGCACCGTCACGCTGTACGCCACCCCGCCGGACACGGAGCACTCCAGCCCGTCTCCGCACGTCGGGTCGCCGAGTTTGCCGCCGCCGCCGCCGCCGCCGCACGCCTCCCCCTCGCCGGACGCGCACACCGTGCAGCACCGGCAGACGTCGAGGGCTTGTCCCGCCGCGCAGTCCGCAGGCAGACGGGGACACATGGATTTGTCGCACACCGAGGGGCATCCGACTACATAGCGGCTGGTTATCTGCGCGTCTGCCTGCAACGACGCCGCGGCCACGCACAACAAGAAGGACCGAAACATTGTCCAAAGGAAGGAAAAACAAAAATATATATATATATGTATATATAAAATGAAAAAGGAGAGAAAGAAGTTTTAAAAGTGCAGCACGAAGTTCATAGAAAAGTTCGATCCCGGCTTTGCAGGGCTATAGGATGGGAGAGCTCTGTGCTGAGGTGGGGGGGAGTCATTGCAGCTGGAGAGGCATTTAACGGAACCTCTGCAGCAGCCAATCTCTGCGCACGTTTTTACTGGCACCGCATCACACACGCAACTTTCCAGTCAGGGGGAAAAGGCATGGAAAGTGGTGCGTTCACGGGGCGCACTGAAAGGGAAAGCACCCTGCTCCAGGAAAAGACCGAGGACAACGAGAC
Source organism: Micropoecilia bifurca (assembly GCA_903067075.1). Classification (NCBI taxonomy): domain Eukaryota; kingdom Metazoa; phylum Chordata; class Actinopteri; order Cyprinodontiformes; family Poeciliidae; genus Micropoecilia; species Micropoecilia bifurca. The sequence continues at coordinate 702 of CAEGAF010094874.1, read as the reverse complement.
AAAAGAGAGAAAAAGAGGGGAAAACAGAGAGAGAGAGAGAGAGAGAGAGAGAATGAGATGCAGGCACTTGCATTTTTTTTGCCTACCAAGATCAGAGGAACAACCTTTCTGATCTGATGAAAGTAGAAATTTTTGAGGTGAGATCCAAGGCAACCTCCCACCTGTGCTGGGAAGCATGATGATGGCAGTGTCATGCTAAGTGGGTGACATCTTGAGGCTGGAGCTGAGCAATTCATCAACATTGAAAATAAAATATCTTTCATCACACATAGGAAGTTAGACTAAGGTGAACTTTTTTTTTAACCTAGCAGTGACAAAAAAAAAGACAGGGTGCTGAAAAACTGAAATGTTGTTCAGACACAACTGAGAGAACTTTTGACATCCCCTAACAGTATGACACCCTGGGGGAGAGCCATTGGGCCCATATCAAAAACTGCCAAACGAGGTATGGGCCCCATCTAATTTGGGGGATGGGAAAACATCCATCCATCCATCCATTTTCTTGCACCCTTGTCCCTTAGTGGGGTCGGGAGTTGCTGGTGCCTATCTCCAGCTGGCGTTCCGGGCGAGAGGCGGGGTACGCCCTGGACAGGTCGCCAGTCTGTCGCAGGACAACACAGAGACGCACAGGACAAACAACCATGCACACACACACTCACACCTAGGGGCAATTTAGACAGACCAATCAACCTGACAGTCATG